>VXBB01023386.1:158423-179675 GCA_013399915.1 Illadopsis cleaveri
AAAAAAAAGATACATACTTACACAAAAGGGAGTTTGAAAAATGACAAATTTTGTTACAAGTTGAATATGAGTCAACAGTATGCCCTGGCAGCCAGGACAGCCAACCATGTTCTGAGATGCAGCATCACCAGCCAGGATAAAAGAGAGGATTGTCCCACTCTGCTCTGCACTGGGGAGGCCACATCTTGAGTTCTGGGGGCAGTTTTGGGTGCTGTCTCTGTGGAGACACAAAGAACGAGGCAGGCAGCAGCAGGTTAAGGGACAGCTTTTCTTCCCTTTTAATTATCTGACTCCATTCTTATATACAGTTTGTACAGAAGGCAAGAGATTGGTCACCACCTCTTTAACCTGGATGGTGAACATCACCATCAATCATATTTCTCCTCCCAGAGGACAAATATGTAAACATTCTAAAAATATACATTGTTTTCTTGAAGCTGCACTGCAAGATCTCAAACACTCAAAAGCAAGAAAACTAAGGGCAACATGGTGCCACAATGTAGAGGAAAATATAAAGCTATCTGAGAGTGTCCAAAGGAGGGCAACAAAGATGGCAAAGGGCCTTGGGTGGAAACCATTTGAAGAGCAACTGAGGTCACTTGGTCTGTTCAGCCTGGAAAAGAAGAGACTGAGGGGAAGCCTCACTGCAGTCTGCAAATTCTTCATGAGGGGAAGAGGAGGGGCAGACACTGATCTCTTCACTGTCATGACAAGTGACAGGACCTGAGGGAATGGCCTGAAGCTGAGTCAGGGGAGGTTTAGGTTGGATATCAGGAAAAGGTTTCTCACCCAGAGGGTAGATGGGCACTGGACCAGACTCCCCAGGGTAGTGGTCACAGCACCAGCCTGACAGAGTGCAGGAAACATTGTTTGGGCAACATTCTCAGACACCTGGTGTGATTCTCGGGGTGTCCTGTTGGACAGGAGTTGGACTCAATCATCCTGATTGATCCCTTACAAATCCTCATATTCTGTGACTCTATGATTAATTCTGCATCAGAGTTATCATCATCTGAAGCTGTAACACACACTTGACTAACCCTCAGAATGCTCTCTTACAGCCCTACAAAGAAATCTTCAAAGAAACTCTGAGATCAAGGCAAGATGCAGTGGAATTGTTTGAAAGAAAAAATCCTGTAATTGGATTTATTTGTTGGAAAAAAGCTATTGCACAGTTAAGAAGAGAGACATGTATCTGAAACTCTTAGGCCATGTCTCTTATTAATATGCAGGAGAATGCTGTAGATAGTGTACTTGGGTTAACCATCACACCTTCATGTGAGCTATTCAAACTGTAGATAACTCCAGGTAAGACTCTGTCCCTGTGTAACTAGAAGATAATTAACTGTATAGCAGACATAGGAAAGAAGCAGCTCCACAAGAAAGTGTCAGGAAAAAATGGACTGACTTTATCTTCATTTGGCAACTTCAGGAGGTCAAATACAAGAGAAGTCGTGAAGCTTCAAAGTCTAAAAACTGTGTGTATTCTAAGACCTGTTTGTTCTGCCTTCTTAGGAGTCTGCCTGGGACGCATGCCAGAATAGCACTGCAACAGCACCTGACAGATAAAATTGAAGCATGAATCATAATCTCTCTGGTCTGCCAAACTGAGCTTTATTCAAGTTGTAGCTTTAAGATAGATTACAGTTTGATGACATGTCCTGAAGGTAACTATCCCTTAATTTCAAACGGTGTTGTGAGAAGATTGTGTATTGGCACTGGGGTACAAATGTGGGTTTGTGTGATGAGAATTGAGTGAAGGGAGTTCAAAATGTAATGGTTTCTGTTGTGTAAATTTAAATGAAATACCAGCTGGATATTTGCCAGGACAAGATATCATTCTAACAGAGCAGAGCACTTAAATACATTGAGTGAGCTCCTTGGACTAGTCTAAAAGAATAAAAGGCACTGCAACACTCAAGGCAGAGAAAATGTGAAATGCTTCAAAAACAAGCATCAAAATAGCATTGATAATAAATTATTTAAATGGAATTTGGAATATGGAATTCTTGATGTTTGGAGCTCTTTTCTTAGGTATCAGGAAGAAGGACAGCAGACTAGACATGGAAGAAAGCCCATTGTAAGGCAAAAGGGTATTATTTTCATTAATGCTAACATTATTGATAACCCAATCTTCCAAAACAAATCTACATAATCTATAATCTTTGAAGCTATAAAATTGGTTGGGTTCCACAGTAAGTATCATCCTTACAATTTTTATTTTAGACACTGTAACAATCAAAGGGTGATATAGCTTCAAAGAGTAATATGACATAGGCTGAAGTTCAGTTTAGCATGCTGGTAATGGACAAAGCACTGAGATTTTTCAGTTGGCTTGACTGGGACAAGGGATGGACATACAGAAGTCTTCAATCATCAGATTACCTTGATATGCATGACTGAATATAGGCTTAGTTAAAATAACCAGTTCATAATTGCCAAAAAATTGCCTGCTTTATTAAGACCAAAAAAACCCCACAAATGCAATCTAAGAGGTTTTTAGATGTGTATATCTTAAGAATTTTTGTAATTCATTGATCAAAGGATAGTATAGAAACAAAACAGACTATTCAGTTTATAATTCAAAGCATTCTTATATTTGAGATATCAACTCACAAAAAATAAAATACCTAGCAGACTTCAGTGCAAGAATATGCCTTTACTTGTAGTCTCATTGGTTGTGTTCATTAAGGACCTGACATTCAGTTCATTGGTTGCAGATATGACCAAATCTGGGAAAAACTGGAGCCTGATTTTGATAAGAGTAGGCATCAGTGGGTGCAATTGGTATCTTTTCCAGGATTACTTTCAGTTAAATTACATATATTCAGTGATATACATTCTTAATATTGACTCCAATTTAACATTGATTTTTGTCTGAGAATTTCTTCAAAAAATTTTTACGTGTGAATATTTAACCAGAAAGCCTGTGAGCAAACCCAATAAGACACAATAAAGGTACCATAATACCTTCACAAAACCTGAAGATAGAAAGGCAGAATCTTGGCTCAGCTGAAAAACACCTGAAGTTTTGAGCCAGATTCATCCATGGGCACAGGTTGCTTTGTGCTGCTACATACCAAGGCAAAAGGGATACTAGTTAGGCCAGGTCTGCTGATCAGCTGCTTTGCATTACTGGGTGAACTAGCTTCAGTCAAAGAGACTGATCATCAATTGACCCGCAGGCAGGTACAGACATGCTTACAAGAGTGGCATTGGAGACCAGGTTGTAATCATGTGTGTTATCAGGGAGAGCTATTAACAGATGAGGCCAGTATCCCCAATTGCTTTTGCCCAGCTGAGCTGATCATGCAAGTCAGTGAGTGAGGGAGCATGACACTTGACTGTTATCTCCAGGTATAGGTGTATATATACATCTATATAGAGATGCATATATACACTAAGGTGTAGATCTGCACCTGCTTATTGCTTATAGCAGCTTCCATAGCAGTTGTTAATACCATACTATCAATGTATGTCCTCCTTATGAAGCCTGTATGTAACATTTCAGGAGATTTAACACTAAGGAAAGTTTGAATGCTCCTATGTTTTCACATTATTGAACAAAATAATGAACAAAAAATCGCATCCTCTGCATGCACTAGAAAGGATGTGGCAACCCAGAGAGCTCCACAAAAACATTCAGTCAGGTCTTGGGCAGTACATGTTGTCTACCTAAACTTTTAGTAAAGCCTTTGACACCATTTCCCACAGCATTGTCCTAGGAAAACTGGCTTCCAAGAGTGTGGATAGATGCTGGGTAAAAAACTGGCTGGATGGAGAGAGGCAGGCCCAGAGAGTGGTGGTGAATGGAGTTACATCCAGTTGGCAGCTGGGCACCAGTGGGGTTCCCCAGGGCTCAGTATTGCGGCCAGTCCTTTTTAATATCTTCACTGATGATCTGGATGAGGGGACTAAGTGCATTCTCAGTGATTTGGCAGATAACACCAAGCTGGGTGGGAATGTTGATCTACTGCAGGGTAAGAAGGCCCTGCCAACGGATCAGGGCAGGCTGGATCAATAGGCCGAGGCCAGTTGGATAAGACTCAACAAGGCAAAGTGCTTGGTCCTACACTTGGGTCACAACAACCTCACACAGTGCTACAAGCTGAGGGAAGAGTGAGTGGAAAGCTGCTCATAGGAAAAGGACCTGGGGGTGCTGGTCGACAGCAGCCAGAGTGTGCCCAGGTGGCCAAGAAGGCCAAGGCATCTGGCCTGGATCAGGAATAGTGTGGCCAGCAGGGCCAGGGCAGTGATTGTCACCCTGTACTCAGCACTGGTGAAGCCACACCTCGAGTGCTGTGTCCAGTTCTGGGCCCCTCACCACAAGAAGGACATTGAGGCGCTGGAGCATGTCCGTGGAGCTGGTGAAGAGCCTGGAATTCAACTCAATTGAGAAGCAGTTGAGGGAGCTGAGGGTGTTTATCCTGGAGAAAAGGAGACTCAGGGGAAACCTTATTGCTCTCTAGAACTGCCTGAAAGGAGGCTGTGGTGATGTGAGGGCTCAGCCTCTTCTCCCCTGTAACAAGCAATAGAACAAGAGGAAATGGCCTCAAGTTGCAACAGGGAAGGTTTAGAATAGCTATTTGGAGAAATTTCTTCATAGAAATAGTTGTCAAGCATTGGAACAGGCTGCTGAGGAAAGTGGCTAAATCACCATCCTGAAAATTTTCAAAAAACTCATGTGGATACAGCTCTTGAGGATATGGGTTGGTGGTGAATTTGTTGTGGTGCTAGGTGATGGCTGGACTTGATGATCTTGGAGGTCTTTTACAACCTTAATGGTTCTATGAATCTAGCAGAAATGTGGGATAAAAGACTGGCAAATGACAAGTTTCTGAAGTGACTAGTTTAGGTTTTTATGCTATTTTAAATTAAAAATTAGTTAAAACATTTTATCAGTAAATTGTCAGAAAAAGTGCTGTACTTGAAGGATAGATGATGCAGCCTATGACACATCCTTGGTGATGCATCCTACAATCCATACAAAAGGATCTTGAACTTTGATATGGACAAAGCAAAGAAGTTCTGAATCATTCTCTCAGAATTCTATATGAGGAGACATACTAGAATCACACCAGTACTCTATGTTCCTTACAGCACATTGAAAGTCTGAAACTGGGAGAAAAAAAAATTCACCTATGGTGATGATTTTACAGATTATATAAGCTTTCTCTGATGTTCAAAAGTTGTAAGAAAGGGTTGTCATAGTAGGCATAGTTAGGATGATCTCTAACAGCATGCTGCCATTTCAGTATGAAGTCCTCAGTAAAGAGCTTGGAAGAATTATTTCTGGCCAGTTGAATCACAGTGTCTTAGATGTGCTGATGAATGGTGTTGCTATACAAAACCTCTGAGTTCAGAAGCAACCTTAAAATGTCTCTTTCCAGTGTTATCAAAGATGGGAAGTATTGTGAAGCCAATGTTACCCATATAAAGATGAACAGCAGGAACATCAGTGATCATATGAGCATGTCATAGTTGTACCTGGACAGTGGGAAAGCCAGGGAATTAAAAGCAAGAGACAATAAGTTCCATAAGATAGTCTGGGTGAAACTTTACTTTTACTGTGTGGTATGTTTCATTTTTGATTAGCAAGAAAGAAGGTTCAGAGAGCCCCAGAGCCTACAGCTCCAGGGACACTGGGCCTGGAAAAGGCATGCCAAGGAGAACACAGCATTATTACAATATTCCCTCTTCCTGAAGGAATCATTCTTACCTGGGCCACCCATGGAACCTGGAACAAAGGTTCCTAAACTCCAAGATTTAACCTAAACAATTAGGTTTAGGGTTGGGGTTCAGACAACCAGCAGGCATACAGCTCCACAGACACTGGAGCTTGAAAAAGGGATACCATAATGAATAGGATACTGCACCTACACTGTTCCTTCCGTATTTTCCAGTCTGGGCCACTCATAGTACCTGGTACATTGGCCTCAACCCCAAGCTGCCATTAGGGTCAAGGGGTAGGGTTAGGGTTCAGAGAACCACAAAGAAAACCATCCTAGGGACACCAGGTCTGAAAAAGGCAAGGCAAGGAGAACATGCACCAACATGGCTACATCATTCTGGTCTGGGCCAGCCATGGTACCTGAGACCTCAGTCTCAACCAAAAGCCACAATTAGAGTTAGGATAAGGGTTCAGAGAACCACAAAGCCTACCACAACACGGACACTGAGGCTTGAAAAGGCATGCCAAGGAGAGCACAAGACAGCACAAACACTGACACTTCTTACATGTTTCTTAACTCAGTCATCTATGGTACGTGGGGTCTCAGCCTATAGCAAAAAACACCATTAGGGTTAAGGTTTGGGTTTAGGTTCAGAGAACCACAATGTTTACAGCTCTATGGACACTGGGGCTGTAAAAGGCATAGCAAGGGGACATACAATGCACCAACATTAGTCTCTCCACATCTTTCTTATGTCGGCCAGCCTTGGTGCTGGGACCTCAGTTTCAACCCCAAGTCTCCCTTAGGTTTAGAGTTATGGGTTCATGTCTCCTGCAGGGACAGTGGGAGTGGAAAAGGCATATCAAGGAGAGCCCAGCACTGTGCCAACATTGCTTATTTCACATGTTTGTAATCTCAGCCTCCTACCGTACTGGAGACCTCCATTTCAGATCTCCTACACATTTAGGGATTACATGGGTCTTCCATAATCTAAAGTATTTTATGTACAAATTATATCGGTTTAGTTTTTTATTTTCTTGGAAAAAAACTACCAGCTTCTAAGTTCCTTTAGTAGATACTTTTAAAAAAAGCCAACAAAACCCAAAGAATGTTATACAGACAGTAGCAACTGTATCTTTTTTCCTGTTGCACATGAAATATTTTATACAGACAGATGTGATTTCAGAGTCATTCTCTGTGTTTGAAATCAAATAGAAGTGGAAGAATCAGAGCAGCTGTAAAAGTAGTAATACACTAGGTTGTTTCAATTGTTTGTAGATGGTCCTCCCAACCCATAAATTCCCAGAATCATAGCAACATTCTCATTTACTCCAGCCTGGTTTGACACTCAACTAGAAGCTGATCACTGGACCTTAGTCTGCTATATTCCTTCAGTAAGCCAGCTGAGGACCCTCCTTTTGGTAGTTGACAGGATCAAATTTACTGCCTGAATTGATTCACAGACTATTTCGAGATATTTCAAGCATTATGTGTTTACACTGAAATAAACAGTGGGCACATATTCACTCTTGTTTAAACTTGCTTTGAGGTTGTTTACATGTGTTCCTAACTCACCCCTGGAGTTCTCTCAGTTCTTGTCTGCTTGCCACTGTAAATCTTCAGTGACTCTGCTTAAATCCAAGCATTCACTCTGGATTTTGAAGAGATTTAAATGGATGCAGACTTATCAGTTTTGTCTTCTTGGGGTTTCCTTCTTCACCTGAAATAAAGTAAGCAGATGGAATCTCAAGTCTTCTGAGAATAACTGCAGGGGATTTGTATTCTGTGGGTGTGCAAAAAACAAGCTAGAGGATAATTTGGAATTTGTTGCTGCTGAGTCTGGAGTAATTGTCTCACTTCTGAGGAGGCTAGGGGAAAGCACATATTAACATGAAAACTTTGCTAGAAAAAAGAGCCACATCAAACTGGTCAGTTTCCACAAAAATTGCTGACATGGAAATAATAGACAAATTGTTGTTTTCCTGGATTACATTGAACGATGTATGGATTAAGTTGTATCAAACCCTTCCAAATTTACAGCTTCTCTGTTTAGAAACCTGTGTTAATGGATATGAATACATACATTAAGAGTGACTTGTTTATTGACAGCCAAAGTATTCTGACATAATTATAGCACTCCATAGTCTTCCTTAATGGATAGTGTTAAATTTGGAGTCTGTGTTAGAAATCA
This sequence comes from Illadopsis cleaveri, assembly GCA_013399915.1. Taxonomy (NCBI): domain Eukaryota; kingdom Metazoa; phylum Chordata; class Aves; order Passeriformes; family Timaliidae; genus Illadopsis; species Illadopsis cleaveri. The sequence continues at coordinate 166,287 of VXBB01023386.1, forward strand.
CTGTATTAACAGATGTCAGCTGTGAGAAAAGCTTCTGACAGCTTCTTCAAAATACTGTTATTCATTCACATGGACTTCATGTGTAGCTAATCATTGCATTTGCTGCTGAAAGCTAAAAAGAAAACCACCACTTCACTTTACTATTGTAAATATTTAACTGATGAAGTATAAAATATTCCCTGGCTTGGTTTTGTTCTCTGCCAAATGAAATAATATTTTAGAATAATAATTATTTCCTGTTACATTTGTTTGGCCAAGAAGTTATGATAGAGTGTCTTACCGGCTCTGCAGCTTCACAAGAAATTTCTCATAGAGTATTTTTATGTGTGAAATCACCTGAAGAAAAATTTTAATGCAAGTACTTCTGAAGAGCAAACGGTAACTAATCGTGCCATTTCACAATCCCTTTTTGCAAGCTAATTGTAGGTTGCTGCCCAAGGAAGCGTCCTCTTTCCCTGCCCAGTGGTCTGTTCCTCTCTCCCTCATGCATTGGGTGCCTTAGGGACAGGGCAGGGCATAGCGAGCTGGATCACCTTGCCAGGCTGACAGCAAACCCCTCTGCTGGGTTTGCTGCAGAGTTCATTTTCTCTGCTCTGATCTGTGAGCTAGTCCAGCTCAGCCCACAGCTGTTTGATTGGAAACAGCAGGAGCTTGCATCCAGAGGTAAGGAGGAGAGAGCTGGCCTGTTCTTTCTAGGATGCGGTGACTCAAGCTTCATTGCACACAAGTCAGCAACAAAAATACAGGTAACCTCAGCAAAAGATAGCATTGGAGGTTGCACTGCAAATCAGTCAGAAAAACCAAGTTATTCTAACAAAAAAAAGGATGAATCTGACCTATGATCAAAAGACAGAGAAGTCTCCAAACAGGCAACTTACTGGGAAGTGAAAAGCTCTTTGTAGTTTATCACTTATTTAATAGCAGAGACATAAGTGTTACTTCACAGGGACATGATTTCTGGCACTCACCCTAAGTTCTCAGCCTGTACACTGAAAGACAGAGGCACAGAGACCAGCTTACATCACGGGGTTGCAGTCATAAAGGGTCAGATGCCGTATTAAATAATTAAACATGATGATGGGAGAACTGACCCAAACAGTGAGTAGACACATCTACATCAACTTACAAGAATAAAACTGCACCATCTCACAGCCTGCTAATGCTAGAAGCTAAGGCCCTGCTTGCTTTAGCAGGGCTTTTTTCTGGCTGGGTGGCTCCACCTTTACCCCTTTTTTAGCCTCTGTCACTGTCTGATCCATGAGTGAGCCATGTCAGCTCATGAGGTAGTTTTCTACCAGCTCAGCCAGCAGACCTCAAAAATTGTGGGATCATGTGGGCAGTTAGAAGAACCAGAGAGACTGACAGAGTGGAAACCATCCCTCTGTGAACAACTAGGCATCCTACTCAGCTGTAAGGGGAACCCTCCTTAAAGTTCTCCAAAGCACTAATTATTTGCGTTCAACTGATAGCATTAATGACAGCTATAACCAGCTGCAGTTGGTTATTTTTTACTTAAAAAAAAGAATCACAGGATAATTCAAGTTAGAAGGATCTCAAGAGGTCTCTGGTCCAATCTCCTGATCAAAGCAGAGAATTTAGACTGGTTTGCTTAGGTTTTTGTTCTTTTTTGCCCTCAAAAATATTTCTTTTTATTTGAGAAGATGCACAATTTATATAAAGTTTGTTGTCTTTTCCAGGGAAAGGCCTTTCCTCTGACTCAAGAGCATCTAATATAGCTTCAGGGAGAGAAGAAAATGTCCGCTGTCCTTCTGTTTGGGCTGCTCAGGTGTCAGTAGAAGAGCATTCTGGAAATGCCTCTTTGCAAACAGCACACTGGCACACTTTTATCCTCCTCTCTCAGGAGGAATCAGCTCATGGGTAGCATTTCTCAGGGTCTGATAAGAGAGTTATGAACCCCCTGGGAAACTTTACTTTCCTCTAACCATTTCAACCTGAATGAAGTAGATCAATGAAGCCTCCTGCTCATCTTGTCTAACCTGGAATGATTTCATTCCAACCTTGGAGGCGGACAGCAGGCTCAGCCAGTGGGTACCAGGGAGCAGGAACATTTCCTGGGGAAGGGGTGGGTGACTATGAACTGCAGGGAGAATAACTCTTCACCCCAGAACAGCTGGATCTGGAGAAGGATACCTGTCCATAACGTGGGACATACATACATGGTTGTATCTTCTTTAATTTTTTTTTTAAGAAGCAAGAAACCTACTTAGAAAGTCTGCTATGTGGGTAGCAATGTCAGTCACCTGAAAATCGTGAGATGCCAGGTGACTACACGACCTTGACTCAGTCCCCTGTGCAAAGTGCATTACACAGTATCAGCACATATTGTTCCTCCATGGGATCTCCATCTGCTTCAGTGCAGAATACAGAATTAAAAAGACTAATAAGGGGATCTTAAACTTGCTACTTTCTAAAATTCAAAAGATTCACCTTGGCCCTTATATCCTTATTAATATTCCTGTAATGCAGAAGAGAACATGCAGTACACGGATGATGTATGGACATAAAGTGTATACTTTGGAGAAAGTTCTTACCAGAAAAAAAAGTAAAAAAGTCTTGGAAAAGACAGAAAAAAATTATTAATGATGAAATTTGACTTTATCTCTTTCTATAATTTGTGTTAACTCTAGACTTACAAGGTCATGCTAAACAATTTATATAGAAAATAGTAAATCAGCTTATCATTGCAAATATAAAACAAACATAACCAAGCTTGGATGTGACTGTGTGAACAGTCACATGAGGAGAAAATCTAGGCAGCTGCCTTCAAATAACCATTATTGTCCCAAAGGCAAACAGGTAAGAGGATGGCCTAAGGCCACTAAGAGCCAGACCCACTGTACTTCAGAAGATGCAACATAGAGAAAGCTGAGAGGCTGCAAAAAGCTGAGAGGAGAGCCCACATACAGTGGCATCTTTTGGTACTAATTCTGCCCTTTTTCCAACTCTCTTAACTCCTTCAGGAGGGTTTTTTGGTTGTTGTTGTTTTGCTTGTTTGCTTTTTCAATTTTCCTTTGATTTTTTCCCCTTCTTCCAGAGTCTGAAGTAAATTCCAGAAGGCACCATGTGCATAGTATCAGCTGCATTAAAATTTTTGATTTGTTTAGGAATCAAAGCTATCTTCAGATAAAATTTCTTATCTTCCTGTGGTTCTTGTGAAAGGCCATGAAATCTCTAGAATGGACTTACAGGTGGGAAATCTGTGCAATATATTGACTTCAGCAACACTCTTTTCTAGCCTTCTGTCTCTTTACTGTTTTGTGTTGCCTTTGTCAATGAGATACAGGGACTTGATTTACTGACTTTTATTTAGTCCCCTAATTCCTATTAAGAAGATGAGGGAATTAGAACTACTTGGTAGCAACAGACATTGGACAAAGAAGTACAGTGGGAAGATAACAGGAGGTTTTCCATTGATTTTGCATGATCAAGATTTACACTACAGTTTTAAAAAAAATATATAATTAGTTTTTAAATGTCCCTACAATTAAAGGGCCAAAAGATGCCTGCATTTAATCAGAAAAACACACACTAAAGAGAAACACTGTAAAATATGAAAGACCTTCTGACATAAATAAGATGTCTTTAAAAATACTATTTTAATTCAGATCAGGTGTTTGTCAATTAAGAGCATTAACTAGGGACACAGTCATCCTAACTGGCATATGCATTCATCCATAAACATAGCCTGGAGGGGTGGTGATCAATTATTCACATGGTATTTTATGCTGCCTCCACCTTTCATAGCGCATCATCCACCAGATTGTGATCAGTAGCAAATATCTGAACAAAAGCAAATGAGAAAGCCATATTTTTAGAACCATATTTGAACCTGAATGAGATGTTAATTTCTTCAGTAAAAACTCTCATCAGTCACTAGATAATGGAAGATGCATGAGCCTAGTTCCTTCTGTTCTTCAAAAAGGGCTGAGCTGGAGGCTTCCCATTCTCCAAATATCCCATATGCTTTAGCATTGAAACCTTTCAGAATTCTGTCTCTTCCATCATATTTATTGTCACCTCCTCCTCCCCCAAATCTTTACTGCTGGTCCAGCAGCATATTGATAGAGAGCAGCATATTGATAGAGAACAACTCTCCCTGTGTGCTTTTCCAGTTTTGAAGCTGCTTAAGAGTGCAGTCAAAAATGTTGCTCCAGCTAAAACTGATGGAAGCATTGAAGTCACCCCCACACACCCACCAGTTTCTCCCCCAACCTCCCCACCTACCTCCAGCTCAGATCTCTTGGGCAACCCCAAAGCTAACTACCCCGCTAAAAACTTGTTTATTTTCTGTTGGATCAGAGAAGCTGGTTTGCCTTCAAGTTGCACAATCCCTTAATGTGAGGCAAGGAAAAGAACAGGGACACCATGGGAGTGGGGACATGAAGACAGGAAGGCTGCCGTCTTTGAGGGAAGCCCACATTTGTACAAGATTAAGAGCCACATAAACCACTCCTGGAGAAGAATGTGTTGACCACAGTTTCTCTACGGAAAGAAAATATATTTTTATAAGGTAACATAAGCTACTTCCTACTCTTTTTAAGTTCTTTAGTTTGCTTTTAATTTCTCAGCTGGAGACACAGTCTATGCACTTGAGAAATGAAATACATGTGAGAGTTCCTTTAAATTAAATGTGAATTTGTTTTGTTGGGATTTTAAATTTTTTTTCTTAAACTGTCACAAACACATTCCTCAATGAAACTATGGAGGACTCTTTTTGTACTTATTCTCTTACGATGTTATTTATACTTCATGCCCTTGCCTTTTAGCAGGAGGTAGGCTCTACTATATATATATCTTTTTTTTTTTTGTAGCAAATAGCTTTTTTTCCCCCTTATGACAGGAAAAACGTACCAGAGATCATTATAAAACAATCAAGATCATTAATCCTACTCTTCTCCTGGGGGACCTGCCTTCCGTTTCTGTTGCTCCAGGGCATTCATCAGTCAGAAGTGCATATTCAGCATTTCCCCCTTTTATTTCTTGTTGTCTTGGGTGATATCAGGTATGGAGTAAGACACCTGGGTGAAATTGCAGTGTGTTTTAATCTTTCTCACTCTGTCCAAGGAGGTTACAGATAAAAGCAACATTGCTTGGGAGGCAGCATATTAGCTGGTTTTTTGTGGGTAGTTGTTATCTGCATTGTTAGGTGTATTTGCATATCATCTGTAAAAGGCCTGGCAGATTCAAAACTGAGTTCAACATTTGGGAATGAAAATGTGTTCTACTGTGAAATTAAAATAAACTGGTCCCTCTCTAAGGAGCTCTGTAAGAAGTAAACTGTGCAGTTCTTACTTTTGAGTTAATAATCATGACTAGATTATTTACCTAAATAAGTAAATCTATTCAGTAATTGGTTCTGGGTCAAATTAAACATAAATAAAACAAGTAATTCACAAAAACATCTTGGCCACGAAGGTACCTCAGTATGCATAATTTCTACTCCAAAACAGTTACCTAATTTCTACTGTCACTTAAGTCAAATATAAGTGATAATTGAGAACTGGAAAAAATGGGCAGATAGGCTGGTCTCATGAGACCCACCAACAAGCACTTGAACCCTTTTGGGAACACTTCACCTTGTGGAGGGACTGTGTAGCCTACCAGTGTGGTAAATTCTTGCATGTAGAACAGCATGTATCTGCAGCATTCTGTGGGGAGCCAGGCATTCGAAAGCTGGGCCCTGTGTTTCACCCGTGGCCCCTGCAGGCCCCAGCGCCACGGCGGCCGCTGGTGCAAGGGCGGGAGCCCGCGGCACACCCACAGCCCTGCCCCTCTGCTCTGTAAACCACCCCTGGCTTTTCTTCCCTCTATTTTCAAGGATGAGCTGTACACCACTGTTGTGAAAGAGGGCTATTAAATAAATAAAAGCTGGCGGTGAACAGCGTGCTTTAAAGCAGGAAGCTGTGTGTCATCGAGCTTCTCGCTTGTGTCAGGGAAGAGAGGAGTGAAGGAGAGGTGACAATGACAGGAGCTGCCTCCAGGCAGGGAGGTGGGGACAGCACTGAAGGCGGTCATGAGCTCAGATTGAGGCAAAGGGAGAAAAGGGATAAAGTACAGTAAAATGATTACTGTGGAAATAAATAAAGGACAAGCAAAAGAAGAATTTACTAAAAGTGAAACAAAGCAGAACCACCGGTACTTTCAGAGCTGTACAAATGAGGAAATGAGAAAAAGCATGAACACATCCAAATTTCTAAAATAGTCACAAGTTAGCACACTTAGGGAGAAAATGCAACAGGGATGTTTCGCTCTTGTCTGTCTCTTTCTCCAATCTAGCCAGCAGTGTACCCACGTTCCCATGCAACGTGACTATAATTATAAGCTGTGATCTATCAAAGCAGGACCTGGAAATTTTCATCTTATTCTCTGCAAACGTACATGGAGGGCTGCAAAACAGTTAAAGCATTGACTCTTCTCATCTTAGCACATGATTATGTAGCACCATCATTCTGTACATAATGAGAGTGTCTGGGTTGCTGGTGAGTAGGGCTCGATAGTATCAAATAATTAGATAAGAAATGTAATGAACATGTTGAACACTTTACCCAGGTTTACTGTCTCTTGGTATCTAATGGAAATTGCTTGCAGTTGCCTCTTCTTTAAATGATGATTCAACACAAGACTCTTTCCAACTAAAGTAAAGTCTTGAAATGTAAGAACGTACTTAAAGAGCCCCTTTTTTTTTTTTTCACTTTTGTCACTTATTTGTGCTCAAGAGTCTGTTTCTCATTTTTGTTTTCCCCACATGCTGATAAACTTCGTGTTGACAGACTGAAGGGGCTGAACACAAGCCCTGAAAGTATGGATTTCAGCTTTGGCGTTTACTACATGGGCAACACATGTTCAACCACCCTAACCACTTCACCAGAGCACCAGTAGCCTGCTGTAAAGGAGTATAAGCCCAGGCAAAGATAGGGCTGTCCTCAATCTAAAAGCACTGAAGTGTTCTATAAATGTGGTATTTTTAGTGATGGCAGGTTATTGATACTTAGAGGAGCATCACAGCTAGAGGCATAAGGGAACTTTTTTGGGGTTGTGGGAAATACAGTCTATGGCCCCAGGTTTCAATATTCAAGGCTCCAGCCTTGAAAGACAGAGGACGGTTATGACCTTTGAAGATCTTATAACTTGCCTCCAAGGAAAAGAGAGTCTTGTTTTGCTAGACAGGAGCTCTGATAAAAAAACCCCACAAACAAAACATTCCCCCCAGACAACCAGACCCCCTCCACAAACCAAAGCAACTCACCCCACCAAGCTTTAAAGGCTCAATTTCTGAAATGTTGAAGTGTTCATGAACCAAACATTAGTTCTACCATTTTCTGGGAAAGAGATACAGAATCTTCTGAACACTTAGATCACACAGGAAAAAGTGATCAGGTGTGTAAAACCAGATTTAGGGGTTTTGGTCTCATTTTTATCTGGAAAATCCTTATTAAAATATTCTGTCTAGCTATCAATCATCTTGCTATTGTCCCCATAGGACAAAGACATATACACCTTGAGCACAGATCAGTTCAGCTGGTGCAGCCTATGCCAGCATGAAAGAAGCATGAGCTGAGGAAAAGGTACTTGCAGAGGTCATCGGAGGTAATGGATTAGCTCAGGAATAACCAGGAGAGGAAGAGCTATTCTTATGCCTATTCAATATTCAGCAGTATCAGATGAAAAGCCAAGACAGCTGGTGTCCTATGATGCTCATTATTCACAAGTTTTCACAAGCATATTTTCCATTCCACCATCCAAGGTTTTAAAGAGACTATAAAACAGTATCTCATTCACGAAAGATCTCTGCAGAACCCCCCTCAGTACATCTCCTCATTTTATCTGTGAAATGCTAAAAGCAGTTTTTCCCCCAAATTTTCACTTGGGTTGCAGTAGTAGCATTTATGTTGTTTCTATGTCACAATAGTACAGATCCTAATGGAGTCAAGATAAACGACATCTACCACCTCTCTTTTACATGTAAGAGCTACAACCTTGTACAGAAAGACAATTAGATTGATTAGAGTCTATATTAATTTTGTTTTACATTTCACATCTTTGCTTAATAATTTTGTTCCCAGATTTTTTTTTAAACCATGGTTCTGAAATTCCTCAGTTCCCATTTTTGAAAACCAGAATCTGAGTGTGTAATTGTAAATGCAAATTCTCAAAGACAGCTCCTAAAATTTCCTAGGTACTCTATGCACTCTGCAAGGCCCAGCCTCTTTAACAACATCTAACCAACTGAAGCATTCCCTACCCCTTCCTTTCCCAGCTGTAGCTTTCACTCTGATGGGTTGTTACTAACATTGCAGTTGGCTTTGATAGTGAGGGCCCATTCTGCCAAGGATTCTGCCTCAGCCTTTCCAGCTGCTGCACTGAAGGCTCCTCCCTGTTGAAGGGTGGATCAGCTTGCTCCCTGGTTTTACCTTATGAACACACTCCTTGTTTTTCAATCTTTATACAACACACGTCATTGTTTCTTGCTTAATTGGCGGATCTTTTGATTTTGCTTCTGTATTCTTGTGCTAATTACACTTAGCAAACTGGTCAAGGTTCAGCCCCTCTTTTTTTAACCATCATTTAAGATTTCATAAGTTGGACTCATAGCTCACTCCTAATTTTATTCCACTTTGAAGTAGTTTGCAATAGTGCCTTTATCACTGCTTTTTTAAAGAACTGCCTGTTTTGCTCTTGACCACTTCCCATGAGCTCCAAATTCTCATTTCTCTGCTTCAGTTCTGTTGTGGCTCTACTTGAAAATTAATGGTATCAATGACAATTTTACTAAGTGAAACATGAGCTACTGTCTCTGGATGAGACAAGTAGGCTAGGAAACTAGGAGTGAATGACCAGTTATCTGGCGTTTCTCCTCAGCAAGGTGGCTTCTTTGCTTTCCTGTTTCTTAATAAAAATGATAAGAGTTTACTAAGGCTCCTCCTAGTCTCTCAGTTTCCTCCTGTAACTGAAATTTAAGTTGAAATGTGATTTCCCTAAACCACTATTCAGCAGTAACAGTGCTAGTAAGAAATATGAACATTTGGGAAACAGCCTTACTATAGATCTATAGAAATATAAATCAAAAAACAGAGTAACCATCTTCTGGTTAGCTTGTTTTTACTAAAAGGGACATTGAGCTTATTTTTGTTTCTAGATGAATTGCAGTACAACAGATGAAATGCATAAGCTTAAGACAGTATCTTTGAAGTCATGTACATATATTACAGATATTCCTCACCACACTGCTTTCTATTTTAGAAATGAAGATATCATTCTAAAGTATTTTCTGCCAAACATCAGCAGATTCCCATAATGAACTCTGAAACCCTTAAAAAGGAGGAGGGAAAAAGGAAAGAAAAAAACAATGGAACATGTAATAAGCCTTTTAAGATAGCAACATAACAAATACTGCCTATCATAATGCTGTGGCACAAAATACATGTTTTAAATCCTGTTATGAATGAATAATGCACTTATCACTTAGACTGGAGGCATGTACGCAACTCATGCGAGTATTCTCCAAAGGAATATGTCTAGACATCTGAAATATAGTTTCTTGGCCTCTCTCATCAGCTAAAGCCCAAATATGATGTATCTGTCAACAAACGTAGCAGCAAACATTAACCTGTGTGATTCATTGCTGGTTTTGCTACAATTCATTTAGTAATGACCATGTATATTTTAGTAATCTCAGTGAATTCAATTTAATTCATTCATATTATGTGAAAGAACTATACCAACCTATACTATACTTCTCTCTTGCAGGAAGAGAGAGAAACAGACATGTAAGGAAAGTTCCCAGTCAGCAGATTTTGGAATTAAATTCTTGTGCCTTATTCATTATTAATACAAGTAATTTAGAACAAAACATAAGATGAACTTTTTTATTAGTTGTTCACTTCAGCTTGCTAGAATTGTTTCCATTTTTAAACATTTTATATTTTTCTGATTAATTAAAAAACAGATGAGTTTAAGTAAGACAAGGTAACAGAACCCCTCACATTACTAGCAGCTTACTGAAGGAAAAACATAAGCAAGTAAAGTCTCCTTCAATTGGAAACCTTGGCCTTTATTTAAACACTAAATTTAGTTGATGACTGTGCTGTCTACATTCAAGTCTCTCATGTCAGAATCTACCTATGTAGTGTACAAAAAATAGTTCTTCTAACAGATCGGTATCATTGTGCCCCAGGAAAAGCCAGTTAAAGCATGAAGACAACATGAAGATGTAGTGAACCTCATCTGCATTAATATAATCCACGTTATACTTCCATGTGACTGAAATGAAGTCTGTCCAATTAGACATATTACACCTATGTACTCCAGACAACCACATACATTTAATCCACATAAACTCTGGTCTAAAGTACAGTGAAGAGGAGAATCTGTAGAAGGAAACCTGAAAATGTTTAGCATAACTGATATAGACCTATTGTGGACGGATATTGTGCTTACTCATACTTTGCCCTGCCTGCCTTCTTCCCTTCTCCCCTGGCCCCCAACCCGTGGAAACAGTGAAATTGCATCCAGACAACACTGTTAAAATAATTACTCCTTGCCCCGTCATTAAAGGTGCAAAGTAATCTGTGTGCCGTGCTCCTACCACATTCAGATCAAGAGAGCTGAGTACCTTTCTTTCAACCAGTTTGCCATTTCAAAGGTGTGCAATACAGTACAAAATTCACCATCCTAGCACAAATAACACAAGAGTGAAAAAAGGTGAAAGTTTTTCAAGGGCTACTTTGTCCTGAACTCAAGTACTAAATCATGGGCTTGACCTAAATTTTGCAGTGAATGAAAAGGAATTCTGGACGTTCTCCAGCAGCTTCAGCTAAATTAGATATGAACATGAATAAGGCCCTGGGGCCCTGCATTCTCTGGGATGCCACAGGCATGGGACTCACAGAGAATCCACCCTTGCTACAGAACTGTGTTCCAGGTTTTAATTAACCAAGTTTCCTCCGTTTAGCTTTTCCTGTGAAAGCCTCCCACAGTAAAAAACTCTTTAAAGATGTCATGCTGCAGCAGATGAAAATAAACCTAGCTGACGAATTTTCAAAAATGTTCTTGGAAAGAGCATAATTTCAAGCACTACAATCGCTCATTCCAGATACAGGTTCATGAACTCAAAAGCAGCGCGTCCAAGTACTGCATGTTCTCATCTTTCCTAACCGCCATATGCTGCTCAGTGTTTCATTTTACATGCACCCTCATGGCTCCAGGCTTCGTGGGCAGATGGCTCTTTGCCACCTAATCAAATTCGCACATCAAATACATCTCAAGTGAGGTCTTTTGTAGAACTGTATCCTTCTTCAGTTTCTCTTCCTTTCTTGAGCATCTGAACATCAGTACAAACTTGTACTACCAAAAGGTTCATCATTTTCAGATATAAAACACTCATTCTTAATTAAGCAAACAAGGTACAAGCAATTCTATCCCACTCTAAAAATACAATTCAGTGCCTTGGAACTTCACAGTATACCCACAGAGTCTTTAATATGCCTTTTGTTTCTATTTTGGGTTTCTCCTTCTTCTATAGCCACATCTGTTCTTTGAACAGAACACATCTACATCATCTGCCTCCATATAAGCAGTTAAAATAATGCATCTTTACTCCTGCAACCAAGTGCCAGTTTTTGCTGTACTACACTGAGCTTGATGCAGTACCTAAATTTGGATGCATTCTAATTCTCTTTAACTGGATATTGATAAAACAGAATTTTCATGGATAAGCTCATCTTGATGTAGGCTCATAGCCCTTGCCTTTCATGAACTTGAAACCTCAGAGTTGCTTTTGATTCTCTGGAGCACCCTATTCATCAGACAGGAAACTTCTCATCTTAGTAACTCATATTAGTGGTATTTCTTCAAGCCACTGTGACCTACATTCCCTAAATGGGTTGGTGAAATGTTTCACACGCTTTTATCACATTCTACTGCCACAATTTCTGCAACTCTTTACTTGCTGCATTACCTGTCACATCCATTAAATGCATGCAAAAGCACACATCTTGTCTGTCTGAATGCACAGCAGGGTCAGGGTTAGCCTGACAGGGATGGAATGTTGTTTCTCAAACGTCTACAATTCTTCAACTTAAAAAATATTGCTTTCTTTACATGGACAATCTCCTCAGCTTATTCCTTCTAGGATATGTTTTATGGATACCAGCATAGATACAAGAAATAAGGTAATCTACATTAAAAGTGATTAAATCCACTTTACACCTTTTTTCTGTAAAGAAGGAGCAGTGTAGTAATTTTTTAATATTGCCTTCAACAGCTACGGGGAAAAACCATCATCCTGTTAAGATCTATAAAAGAAACAAAGCTGCTGAGGATGAGCATTTTAAGGACACCTAAAAATGGTTTTGTAATCTACACTAAAAAGAAGCAATCAGCTTTCTAACGCCAGTTATTTTAAGATAGTACATTTGGAGGAATATTATTTGCAATATTTTTATAGAAGAGCAATAGCAGAAGAGTGATACAATAATATTGACACTACAGATGCAAAATAGAATAGAAACACTCATAGTAGCACTTACTAAATTGCTTAGAAAAGCTAGATGAAAACTGTGATATTTTAAAATGGCATTTATTATTTTTTGTCTCAGAAGACTACAGCTAAATAGCCTGCACAGCTCACCTTCCCATGCCACAGTCAGTCATCTCTGCAGATTAAGGAAGGGGTATCCCAGAAAACACAGTGACCCAGAAGCCAAAGATTAGGTGTTTACAATTTCTTCCAAAGATCACCTATTCAGCTATATAGTTCTTTATATTTACAGTCCTTTCTATTGCTCTGCTGAGAGTAGTAACCTGAATGTGCCAAAAGCATAGTGGGAGCCTGCTAAACATGGACTAAAATTACTCCTGTGTCTCATAGCTACAATGGTTTTAGCAAGTGCTGCACAGGCACAGTATGAGTAATACATTTATAATCAAGTAAGCTAATCATCCTTATCCCACTTCCATACCCCTTCTTCCCCACGGACAGACAAAAGGCAGCTCCTAGTGGTTTTGTAGACACTACTGTGTTAGCCATTTCAACAGACAAGAGGTCCTATGACCCAGAACATATTTTGACAATTTTCAAGCTGTTTTGACAATACAAAAGACAAAATCTACTAAGTGGATAGTTGCAGAAAGACACAAGGTTTTGATGTTATTTAAAAAAAAAAAAAAGTCTTCCACTTAGTGTAATTTTCCCTATAATCAGAGATTATATATTTTTTACATAAATATATGTAATATATATGATTATATAATTATGTATTATATATTTTACATAAATATATATAATATATATGATGACTATAAATAATACGTAATCATATATTATGATTACGTATTATTTATACTCTAAAACCAGAATTCAGCTTGCAA
>VXBB01023386.1:180191-194607 GCA_013399915.1 Illadopsis cleaveri
GACAAAATCTACTAAGTGGATAGTTGCAGAAAGACACAAGGTTTTGATGTTATTTAAAAAAAAAAAAAAGTCTTCCACTTAGTGTAATTTTCCCTATAATCAGAGATTATATATTTTTTACATAAATATATGTAATATATATGATTATATAATTATGTATTATATATTTTACATAAATATATATAATATATATGATGACTATAAATAATACGTAATCATATATTATGATTACGTATTATTTATACTCTAAAACCAGAATTCAGCTTGCAAGTCTAAGTAGGGCCTCAAAGTATTAAAAATAACCCCAAACCAACATACAACTTGAACATGAACCTCTCAGAAGAAAACTCTGTTTTTTTTTAACAATAACAGGAAGGCATTCTACAAGGCATTTTCTATTCTTCTCTTTTGATAACAAGGCTACGTAGTCTCACCTGTCTGGCCCAGAGCCACCAACACATTTCCTGCTTCAACAATCAGTGCTTTATGATACCAAACTGACAAAAGCACCACTGCATTGCTGGAGCTTTGCACACTAATTGCACCCTCTTGGCCTGATCTAAATTAGGAGCCTTGTTAACACTCTCCCTTGCTCCTCAGCACTGATGGGATTCAGGTGAAAATCTGAAGCCATGCTGATTAGAGTAGGCATGAACAGGAGCAAATTCCTCCACACTGGAAGTCATAAAGAGACTTTATTGACAAATTTTTGCCTTATTTATTTTTTTGCAGAATGAGGCAGATGCATTGGGGGTCCTGTAGAAAACAACTTTGTATTCAAGCAAGCAGAATAGGTACTTAATGCTATCTAACATAATGGTTATCAAAGGCTAGTATTCTGAACTTCTCATCTAGAAATGCTTTGTTATCTTGCCAACAAAGAATTGAAACTTAAAATTATTCAGGAAGCCAAGTGCAAAAATCCTATTCCTGAAAGTCCCTTTAGACTGTGTTTTAGGCATTAGGTGCATTCTTCTAAGACAAAAATTACACACACTGCTGCTCAACAGAAGTTCAGAATAAAGAAAACTGTTAAAGGTAGATGATTTAAGGTAAAAAATTCTAAATGCCAATTCTACACAGAAATAGGTTCATTTTTATGTTTCTTTTCCAATGTCACCTACCTCAAGTGACTTTATGCTTGGAACAAAAGAGCACGGAGGAACAACACTGGGTCAGTTGTAATAGTTTGGACTGAGCTATTGGTGACAAAAGCAAACCCTATGGGGAAAGCTGTGAGGCAGAAGCAGCAGACTAGAAAGATACATCAATGTGCTTCAGCTACTGGAACTCTGGAAAAAGTACTGTATAAGGTCAGAACAACAGTCAGGTCTGGGGGTTTTTTTTATCTGAGAGTATTTTTGAGCAGAGATTTTAACATTTTAAAATATTGTGTTCCACATGTAAGTCCTTTTGACCCCATGATCCTGAAAAGTCTCATGGCAGTGAGTTCCACTACTACATTACATGGTGTAATGAAATAAAAGTTTGAAGCTTGCTGTCTAATCACTTCATTCAAATCTTAATTCTTACAAGCTAACAAATATTTCCAAGTCAAAGTCATGGACAAAGTCAAACTGGTCCTCTGTCACATTCTAGTTTTCTATCTTTTTTTAAAACCAGCATTGAATATGGTATTTGAGAAGAAGACAAACTTTGATTTTACGTAGTGGCATTATCTTTTTGCCTTTTTTTTTTTTTTGGAAGATGGTGGTGGGATTGCCTTTGAGCCCATACCTAATATTTGAAGAAAAGCATGCTGGCAGCATTACTTTCTTCCTTAGTAGAGTTTAGAACTCCTCAAGCTTCATTATTGCACACATACACGATGTAGAGTGATTTGCATTTATTAACAGTAAGTTATGCCTGTCAGTTTAGCTCTCAGCTAGTCAGTATTAAGAGATCTTCCTGAAATTCAGTGAAGGAAGCTTCACCTTTAATGTATAGTACTTCCAGCAAAAAGTCAAAGTCAGTCTTAAAAATGTTCCTTGGATTACTGAGTCCAAGATCCTCCTATTCTGCGGAATTGAGGAGCTTGCACAGAAAACACTTGTATTTCTTCATTCTTATTTCTGAATTCTTGTGTTTAAAAAACAACAGAAGGCCCCAGAATGATGTTCTGAATGTCACTACTTTATATTAGTTTAGAGGGTGTGTGTGCATGTTTCTTTGCTTGGCACCCAGTTACATATTTGAGTGTAAATTGGTATTAATTAAGAATACATAATGGTATATTTGGATTTACATTTTCTATATTTGGAAGAAAATCAAGTCCTGATGAGCAAACAGGAAGAACTGAAAATAGAAAGAGGCCAGCTCGTCTCTTCTTCCAAGCGCGAAATTGTGAATGTGTTTTATATCGTGCTTCCTAAAAAGTGAAGATAAAATACAAATATGGGTACCACCATCACCATGTCTCTGTGGTCTTTGGAACGATCACAGCTACAGGACAACATGCCTACAACCCTAGAGAGATCTAAGGACAGAAAAAGTCTGAAAAGCTTTATGTGCAAAATATGTGGCAAGACACTTTGCTAGGAGACCACGACAGTTCTAAGTACACATGAAAGCTGGTTTTTAGGCATGTAGGAAACTATGCCTTTTGGATTTTGCCAACAGGTTCAGATGGCTGTGATGCAGGTTAGATCCAAGTGTATTGAAAACCCTGTGGATAACCCTAATTACTGTTAGGCACTCAAACTGCAGTCAGGAAAAACAGTGTTGATGTGACAATAATTCATTATAGTACTGCATGAAGAGTAAAAAGACAATGCTTAAAGCTGAAATTCAACTAATGCAAGTTTCATATTCTACTTAAGTGCCATTAAAGCGCTGCTTCCAAACAGAGCAATACATAAAGCATCAGTGGTGTTAGCAGTCATCCTAAGAGGATCTCCTCTTAGGAAAAAAGCCTTCGGAAATTCTCTCATGAAACACTTCAGTGCTAGGACTTGGGTCTAGATACTAACTGCAAGATGCATTCTCACAGGTACTGTTCTGGATTTAAGGGTACAATCACATCATTTTCTAAAAAGTTGCCTTAAAAGGTTTTGAGACACAGATATAAAAAGATGGGATGAGTCAGGGGACAGGATAAAAAAAAATCCAACATGATTTTCAGTGTCTTGCAACACCAAAACAAAACTGTATTACAGATCACTTTGCAGCACTTTACAAAATGTACACTACATATATCTTATCTATGCATTTAGAACAGCATTATTTCAGTCACTAAGTTCTTCCTCATCACTGAAATAAGCACTTTTCTTAATCCGTGGACGTTTTGAATCATCTGAAATTGAAGATTCCCCTGCAGTCTGTGTCCATCTTTGTTGTTCTTCCTCAATTTTGGCTTGCTATAATGAAGAAAAGAGAAGTATTAGCTGAGATTAAAAAAAATTAAAGTGCACTACAAATAATAATGCTAATTATTAAATAAATTAAATAATTACAAGGGTTTATTTCCCGGTAAACTGTGTGATCAAAGCATTAGGAAAGATTTCTGAAAGTAGCTCTCACATGTAAGCTGTCTTTTATACCACAGCAGCTGGCTGGACCACCCTGTATTCTCAAAAAGAGGAATTTTGCCCAGGGCAAACTTCCAAAAATATAGAGATCTAAAGCAAAAAATCTAAGCAGATCTCTTTAGCTGACATCTAAAGCAAAAAATGCCTCATTTTTACATTGATGTTATTGAATCAGCTTTGCTCCACTAATAAGTCTTCTATCCATTGTCCTTTGCAGTCATTCATTCACATAATGAGTGCCTTTGGGGATTATTACTGAAGGTTATTCAACTAATAGTTTAAATAGAAGCTTCCTATTTTTACCAATTAAAATCTTTGGATGGTGATAGAAATGAGAATGTTTCCTGGCTTTACAGGTTTTATTTCCAATTGTGGAGTTTTTGGGGAAACGGAGGAACATTGTGAATACTTGAATCACTTTTTTGGACTACATCATGTAAAAGTCCTGCACTCATTACAGTCATATTCAGAACAAAATTATTAATTCTTGAGGGTTTTTTGGAGGGGACAGACACACAGGCAACAGTGTTGACCAGGGAGCCAAGAAATCTGAGTACCAGATCAGGCATGTTTTGTTTCATGAAGCAAAAGGGTGTAGAGATAAAGAAGTAATAAAAACAGTAATACAGATGTTGGATAATCAATCTACATTAAAAAAATATGCATTCAATATGTTTTGGGAGATGAGGTCTATTAGAGAATGTGATGGTCTGTATTAGGCAAAGGAAGTGTCCCAGAAATAAATGACTCAAGGACATTCCAATGAGGACAGAGGATATGTTTGGTCACTTATACATGAATGTTTTTCTGTCTCCTCAGTTAACAAAGTAAACAGGGATTTGTTGGCAAAAACCTAGCAGAGCATCACAGCAGAGATGACACAAGCAAATAGCAAAGGAACTTGAAGTGAAAAAAAAGGCTGCAATACACAAATACAGCAATATTGAAAGAGCAAGAAATCCAAAGAAAATTCCACTGAACATGCCTGCAATTTAAAGAAGCCAACTATAGTTACCAGCTACTGCTACCAAACCAGAACCCACTAAGTGCTATAGAGCAGACAGACCTATGCATGTATATCAGAGCTTCTGAAAAGCAGCTAAACAAGGGAGTTGAATTAAAAAAATAGTAATAAATATGCCATGCTTCAATTTTGTACCTGAAAAGCTATGGCTTGGCTGAGGCTATCTAGAGCAGGGTCTTCTCCTTCCTCTTCACTTTCTTCTTCCTCCTCACTTCATTGTGCAGAGAGAAAAAAAAATATAGATCTTAAATTTAAGTGTTTAGTATGAAAAAGCTTCCTAAAAATGTACTAACATGTAACTCAATATACATACATTTCTTCTGGCTCCACTATTTTCTTCCTCTTCTTCTTTTCTTTTTTTTTTGGTGGTTCCCGCTCCCCAAGCATATTTTTAGGACAAGCATAACTTAAGTGTCCTGCTTCCTTGGAGAAAAAGAAACACTGCTTAACAGATGCCATTACAAACAACTACACGTTAAAACGTATCATGAGGGAAGTTCATGGGGGAAAAAATGGAAGCAATTAGTAAGATAAATGGAATGCTGAATTAGCACACAGAAGACAAACTCTTCTCTAGGCTTGCCATGGAAATGAAGAGATTGGTGGTGATATGCATGCTTAACTGCAAACTGAGAACAGACTTTGAGCACAGTTGATTTTTTTTGTCTGTTGTAATAACTGAATACACTACACATACTTTATATTCAAGACAAGACAGAAACCTCAGAATTAACAATTTAAGACACAGGAGTGAGGCGACATTTTTGCTGTAAGAAGTGTTAAGAATATAAATCAAGTTTGTATTGGACATTAAATACTATCCAAATATCTTTATCCTACATTACTACGTTCAGGAAGTCAGGAACTAATTAAGACTTAAAACTCACTTGTATATAAAACAGTTGTTTCCTGTATTTATTTTACTGCCAACTAAATCATGAACTTCCAAAGATATAGCAAAAGCAGATACTTTGAAGCAACGACTAGGAGGTTGTCATTGCAATAGTATTCATGTGCATCAGTTATATTTCTCGGGTTTTGTTTCTCTTTGTTACTTTCATTACCATCTACTATTCCTACTACTGTTTAGTATGATTGCAGTTAAGTTGTTCTTATCTCAACCCACAATTTTTGTCCATTTCTCTACATTTTTGGTTTTACTCACCCCACATTCGTAGCACTTAGACTTGTCAAAGTAGTTACGCCTGCGAATGAATTCTGCTGCTCTTCCATTATCTATGGCAATACTTGCTTTTATTACTCTTCCAAACAACTACAGAAAATTGGAAAGAAAAGGTAAATGTTTTGGGACTGAAAGCCCAACCCTCCTGCTGTAAAAACTTTCCACAACTTACCTGTTTGTTATTAAGTGCCCGAGAACAGTTTTGTGCAGATTCTTTGTCCAAAAACAAAATAAAGGCAACTCCTTTGCTCTTTCTGGTGTCTTTGTCTTTCATAATGGTAACTCTGGAAACATATAACACCGTTATTGATTTTAGTGAATCACCCTAAAATTACTTCAGAGATATTTTTCCTTAAAGATCTCAGTGGGATCTTACCTTTGTTATACAGCAAAAGGGTTAAAGTATATTTAACAAAAAAATATGCATTAAACAGAAATTCAACAGAGCAGCTAACCTGGCCATATATTTAGAGGTAGAGTGGAGATGATTTTAAAAAAGCATGTGGGGTCTTTCTGGGACCAGTATCACTCTTAATTCCCTTGCATGACTTGAAGAACAGAGAACACAATCTTTAGATTTACAAGCAACCTAACTTGAGGGAACTATGTATTACTGGAGGTGAAAGGAAAATTCATGGGTAACCTTAACATTGCTATTATTGATGAAAAGCACAGTGTGAACTGCCTCCAAACTGAGAAATCTATCTTCATGTAGGACTAATCAGCTAAACAGGTAAAATCAGCTAAACAGATAAAACAGGAAACATTAACTATGTGCAGTACTGTTCTACAAATATCTCCAACTGAAATCCAAAGATCATGGATGCATGTGTTATTTCACGTGACATACGAAGTTAAATCTTCAGTCTAACATTGAAATCAACAGCATCAATAGCACATTGAGAAGTTCATGAAAATCTAGAAATGGTGAAACAAAATCTGAAGGTTAAAATTCACAAGACAGGGCCCGGGCATGTGTATGGCCAGAACCCACATAGCCTCAATTCTTTCAATCTTAAAGTCAGTTGTATATAGTCCTGAAAAAAGCCTAACAAAACAACAACAGTGAGAATCAGAGTGTCAGGCTGCATGTACATAAAAATCAAAGTATGGGCAAAAAAGTATGGAATACACTCCTCCCTATGCCCACCACAGGCAGAACAAGGTTCAGCTATAGGGCAAGCCAAAATTCTAAGAAGTAACAAAAAAACCAAACTCCACTTCAATACAGAAGGCCTGCCATACAACTTGTATAAGTAACAGATGATCTACATGGTAGAAAGTTTATAAAATAAAAACATAGTAAAGAAGGCTCAAATTTCCCCAAATACATGCACAAAAAGGTTCAGCTTAACAGTTTTACTACCACAGCCTCTTGGACAGGATGTGTCCAACTGCATGTATTAAGTTCAAGTGTCCACAAAACTGACTTTAAAACAATTCTATTAATTTTTCTGCCAAGCTACTCTTTGAAGAATTCCAACAGAAGTCCAGTATGATTGTCAGGCTTCTAATTGGGATATTCAACATACCAGTTAATAACATAAGAACAGAAAGAATCAAGTGTGAGAAATCTTTAAAAAGCCAGGAACTTCTTGGAGCCATAGAAAGTCTGATTTCTTACTGAACAAACTCAGTTGAAATCATAATAATCAGGATATATTTGCTTTTCCTGCTATTTGTCACCTGAAACACACTTCTGAGACTTGAAAAACTTTGAAACTCTGTATCTCACAGGTTATTTATTGCAACAGCTATGATAAATTAGAGAAGATACTTGCTGGTTTAGGATTAAAAACTGAAGACTCGACTCTCCTTATTCTGACCAATTAAAAAAAAAAAACCCAGTCAGTTCCTTACTGACATTTCTTTTCTATCATTTGAACACAGAGGCAGATATTCACATGTACTGTTCATGAATACCCCACATACTGAAAGCCATTAATGCAGCCTTACATCTAGCTTTAAGTAAAATGCTAAGTAGTCACAATAACAAGCCCCTCTAGAATCACAGAGAACTGTACACTGCAATTGTGGAACTGTGACATCCAGTTCACATAAGAAGAAGCTCCCACTTTCACACTTACCCACTGTGCCTCACAGTGTTCAAGGAAAGGGGGATAACACTAGAAGAACACTGTTTCAACTATTTCAGAGAAAGGACTGATGGTATGTAACAATGTTCTACTTGCTCTTAAAAACTGGTTAGCAAAACCTGTCCCCAGCACAAATATTCTTGTATTATGTATGAAACTGCAAGAACTTCCAGTTGTTAAATTAAATTTATACGTTATTAAAAATGAACAGAACTTCAATACAGTTCCACATTCATACTTTAATTACAAAAAGCTTTCAAGGGAAGGGAAGACATAAAATATTTAAAATGAGAGGTACAAAAATAGAAGGCCATATCAGGTCACTTACTTGACAACTTTCCCATACTTTGAGAATATCTGAAATATAAAACAAAGTAAAAAGACTTAACAACAGATAATGGCATTTCACTAATAATGAATTTATCATGACAAACATATATCAGTATTGATTTTACAGTCAAAATTGTCAACAAGTTTAATCTAAACAATCCATCTCTTAAAACTTACCCTGTACAGATCATTGTTAGTCAAAGCAAAGGGTAAATTGGAGACATACACTGTGCTTTTGCTTGGTGCCAACCCACCACTCATTTTTCTGAGGAAAGGAAAAGAGAGAATAGTTAAACTGTATTGAACAAAGACATCAATTAAAAAAACAGTTTCAAGATTTTCAATTTTGTTTCAAACCTACCCCAGACAGCCATTATAAAGTTTCAGGAGAGCATAGCTTTCATTTCCCTTGCATCATTTTACATGAAAATTAGTGTTTGCCTTCATGGACTACAGAAGACATACATTCCTTCTTCCTCTCCTGGATCCAAACATATTTTTGCTCTATGTGAGTTGATTTGTAGTCAAGAAAAAACTGGCAAGTTAGTGTACTTACAATAATTCTCTGCTGATCTGTGCAATTAGAAAGGTTAGGGGCCAAAAGAAACAAGCAATGTCCATTGATTAAACATTATGGCCAACGTGTCAAATTACTGACCTTTGTACTCGTACCAGCATGATCTGATTCTTTATGCAAGTATCAGTTCAGCTGCATTCAACACACAATCAAATACAATTGGTTAAGGAGAAACAAAAAAGTTTCCCTAAAGCAGAGTCCTAATTATTGTGGGGAGGGAGATAAATACATTTTAAAGTCACTGTAGTATGATGCTAAAGCAGCATGCTCTCATTTCCTCTCTTAACTATTGCTCAAGTTTCTGCACTCCTCTAGAACTGCGCATGTCCAGAGCTGACCACAAAGCAACATCTCTACAGAAGCACTCCCCTTCCTCCTTCTGATTAGGCATATTTCTCCTGGTAGGAAGCACAAAAATTTCCAATCTTTCCATTTTAATTTGCAATCTTTTCTATGCTCTTGAAACTGAGTATGTCTAGAAACAATCAACTAAAAATACTGTTGTAACCACATACACATCATCTAATACTAGGTGAAGAGTAACCAAACTAACTTGAGAATGTTGAGCCAATGTTTTTCTTCACATTTGGACATTTCCCAAAAATTTTAGTGGTGTAAAGTCTGTGCAAAACACTCTGATCCATTCTGTAGCCATGGTTCAGACCAAGAGCTAGGTGAGTAAAATTTAAGATCAAAACATACCCCTTATAAAAGGCCACACCAAACAGTACAGCAAACCCATCCCCTACACAGTCCAATTTCTACCTCTTTGTCCATTTTCCTACAGCCTTATTACTGCTTCCTGGCACCTCCAGCTAATTCCCAATTGAGGATTAAACCACTTCTTCAGCAAGACCAATTCATTTTTAAAATGCAGACAAAAGCTGATGAAAGGATAAAAAACCCTAAAGTATTAAAATCAGCATCTGCCATATTACAGTTTCTTAGGGGACTTCTTGGGTAGCCAGTCTGAGCAGATTGCTTGGCCAAGAGCCAACAAAGTAACTAATATCACACTCTAATCTGGCTGATACTTTCTGGCATTTCATGATTCAGTTATCTGAAGGCCTGATATTCCCAGTAGACACTGATTATTCAAGTGCTTTGCTTCTCTTTCCTGACACGCTTACTGTATCACAATTCATTTGAGTGGCAGTTTCCAAGTGATTGAATTTTGAGGTTTTCCATGTTCAGAGACTGTTTCTTGGCATGAGCAAAAATGGCAACACAAAGGTTAAGCAAATGAAAACAGAATAAATTTGCAATAAAGGCCACACATTGCATCTGTTGTTAGGCAGACTGGGTTCATTATTCCAAATTCCCTTCTGCTTGGCATTAGTATCCTTGACAAGCCTAACCAGACTGACTTGGCAACCTGCCATTTCAATAGATGGCCTGAAGTGCAGTTATTTAGATGTACAGTGGATAGAAGGATTCAAGAAGAGCAATCTCAACACTGCACTGTGGTATATTGACAGTGCTAATATATTGCAGCAGTGGATGAGAAAAGTGAACCTCAAGTGTCTGAATACAAGGGTTTCACTCTGCCTAAAAGGCAAGAGAAGCTGGAGCACCTTGTAACAGCAGCCCCCATTTTAATGGATAGGCACCAGGGAGAACAGCATGACTGGAGAGCAGTCAGCCTGCATATTCCACAATGCCACAGTGCAAACCTCCAAGGGAAGATGAGACATAATGCGGAGATTACTACTGGCCTAACAGTTCAGCTGTCAGGAAATTATTAATGAAAGCAGCCTGCAGAATCACCATTTTCAGCTGCACACTGCTTTTTCCAGAAGCAGCCGAAAGAGTTGCACCCTGAGACCGCTGGCTGCCAGAGAGCTGAGGTCGAATGTTGTTCCTAACTCCCCTGGACAAATTTAAGCTTAACAGTTTTGCTGCTCCAACTGCCCAAATATTCTTAGCAATTTGTATTGTTTAGGACTGTTGTGCAAGTACTTCTTATTTTTTATGTATGACTCACTATATAACTGTAATACAAGAGGGAGTACGGCAACTGTATGGTTATCACCATTTATTATAACAATGTTTTCTAGTGGGAGGAGTAAAAAATGCCAATTCCAGCTTTAAGCCAGCTCTCCAGACAAGATGTCATTTGGAGGCTCATCATTACAAGGTTGAAAGTCCTGCTACTTCTGGAATTTTCTAACTTCATAGAACTGGTCAATATAAGTTTAACATTTTCATCACATTCTTTCTACATGATTACCAGTCTCTCTGCCCAGCTGATAAGAAAATACAAATTTCCAAATGAACCAAAAAACAACATCTGAGTCTTCTTGCTGCAGGGGACTCACCTGAAAGCTAGGTACAGCCTGGCTTCAAGGCTATATCCTGCTAGAGCTTTTCAACAAATCAAAACATTTCTGTTTCATCCTGGATGCTTTTCTGTGGCTCTCTTGATCTTCAAGGTATTACCTTTATTACTTAACTTTAAAGCATTGGCTAAAAGCCTTTACGATGCCTCCACAGAATTGCACACAACTCCCATTAATGTAATGGCCTCTCAGTAATATTAATGCCTTCTTCATTTATCACTTTCACATATTAACTTTGACAATAGAGTTATGTCTCATTACAATGACTTCTTGAATTCAATCTTTTTTGTCTTTTCTAACAGCTCGAACTAAAAGAAGCCATTTTTTGACAAGAGCCATCTGTCAGCAATTATAGATCTGAAAAACAGATCAGGTACATGAGAAAGTTTCGCTTCAATCCAATATGCTTAAGGCAGCATCTGTCATTAGCATTGGGGATATCACAAAAAAACAATGATTAATTTCAGTAATTGGCTTTTCTACTCTATCCCAGAACACATGAGGATACCACCAAAACAGTTCAGATGCCTCTGAATCATCAAGTGGAGTCTAAATTTACTGATACTTTCATGATTTAACTTTGGTATTTCAACCTAAAAGCAGAAACTTGTATATTTATTTTAAGTGCAGTACAGCAAGATCAGATTTATGATTTAATCAACTGAAGTATGTACAAATGATTTGTGAGCAAGTTTCTCAAGACACTCCCACTCAGGCCAATCAATTTGAGTTTTTCTATCTTGATCCTTAAAGCACAGTATTTTCTTTCTGATTTAATAGTGTCAACAGAATTTAGACCTAAATGAACAAACCATTAGCTGTGGCAGGAGCTTGGCTCAGGCTTATAATCAAGTGTCTGTGGTAAAGGACGAAACCAAACTCCTGTTCTCCTTGGTTCCTGGCAGGGTATCAACCACTTCCTATAATTCTGCCCTGCACAAGGGGCATGGACCAAGCTGTAAGAGAATAATGTGTTTTGTCTCCTAGTCACTTAAATAGTACCAAGCAAATCTTAAACAGGATCAAGAGTTGGTAAATAAGGTTAGCACTATCAGCAAAGAAGGAATATAATCTGCTCAAGCCAAAGAGGAACGTAAAAAGAATCTGTGGTTTGAATCAAACCACTTTTACGTACTGATCTAACTACAAAAGCTTAGGGACAGTAAGACTGGGGAACCAGACCATCAACAGGGACTGTTTATCAAACACATATAATTTATATATTTTTCCAGATTACCTATAGGTCTCCCATCGAGCTTGGCTGAAATTGGTACAATTTTGTCACAGACTGATATAATGATATGATTCCATCTTTGTCCCCAGTACTACTCAGCATTCACTGAGACTTTATTCTGAATGAAGATGATACAGCAGTAAGTTATTTACTCGCCAACAAATGTACAATACCTACAGAAGTAAAGAGTGCTCTGGAGGCCAGGGCCTGGGCTGTCTTCTTTTGCCTCCACTTGGAGAGGCCCACCAGGGCCCTCAGAAGTTCATAATTGCTATGCTACCATTTTCCCCACGCTCCAAAGGGAAAAACCATAAATGCTTTTTCAACTGCGTCTTTTAAAAGGGATTCTCAGCACAGCCAAGATGGGAGAAGAGCTGCTTGGTTCAATCGCGTCTGGTCTCACCCAGAACTTCACCCAGGAGGGGCAGATCTGGGTAACTCATTTCGTGACGGCCCTTCCTCCTCATATCACGAGACACGTAATCTATTTCAGAGCTCAGTGCGAGCAAAGCGACATTAAAGCAACAGAACCACAATCTGCTCAGGAAACTTCCACAGGCTGAATTAACTCTTTTGGCCCAAACATCACCCTGCAGTTCCTCAACCACAGCGCGGTCCCGACCAGCCGCTTATTTCGTCCCTTCCTATTCCGCAGAGGCCCGAAGCGAGCGAGCTGTGAACGAGCGGCCGCGACACCCGCGGTGCCCCCGCCCTGGCGTACCCGTCACGGCGGGGCTCAGCCCGCGCGGGAGCTCATCGTGCGACGCAGCCCGGAGAAGTGCAGGTGCGGTCCCAGCGGGACGGGACACACGGGACACACGGGACACACGGCTCCCACGGCTCCCACGGCTCCCACGGCTCCCACGGCTCTCTGNGGTTAGCACCCGAGACGGCTTGTATGCCTTATCATTTAATCCTGTTTAAAACCCATATGGGACAGATTTATCTACATCTTTTTGTATATTGTATATGCCCACACAACCAGTTGAGGA
This sequence comes from Illadopsis cleaveri, assembly GCA_013399915.1. Classification (NCBI taxonomy): domain Eukaryota; kingdom Metazoa; phylum Chordata; class Aves; order Passeriformes; family Timaliidae; genus Illadopsis; species Illadopsis cleaveri. Next base: position 193,494 of record VXBB01023386.1, read on the forward strand.
TGGTTTGATAAAGTGATTTGCCCTGACGAAAGTGCTGTGGGTTGGTTGGTGCTTTCAAGAGTAATTTTTGAAAGCATTGTGGTTTTGACTGGTTATGGCAGCAGTATGGAAAGCTGCCGTGTTTTGTTGTCAGAGTGCTTGTGCTGCAGGAAGGAAAGCCATGGGAGTAGTGGTGATCCCTGCAGTTGTTTGCAATGACGTTGCTGGCAGAGCAGCCACATCAGAGCGTGGTAAAATCTGCTTTTCGTGGCCCTGGCACTGATGATGGACAGGTCAGTAACTGCAGGTGGTCAGGCAAAGATAAATGCTAATATATCACTCATTCTGTTAATGTAATCCCCAATGCATTGCTTCCATTTCTCTTGTCCCAGTGACATATTAGAATGATGTAGTAAGGAAGTGGAACTGGTGGGATTGTAAATCCTCACTGGAATGCTGCTGCTGTTATTAATTATATTCAGTTTATGCATGCTATTTTAAGTCAAAATTATTGTGAATGGATTGAGAAAGATTGGAAGAAAGCTGCTTGGTATCTAGGTGAATATCCCTAGACTTGTTGCAGTCATACTTCTAATTGCTTTTGAAACTCTTACAGCCCAATATTTCCTATTAGGCAGAGACAGATTGTCTTTAAATCTCTGTTTTTTCGTAAAGCCTCTCTCATGTTATTTTATTTCCTGATGTGCTGGATTTTTCCCTCTGCTCTTACACTTCTGCTTTTTCATTTTACCAGTAGGGCTGTGTCTATTCAGTGTGTTCTACCTGTCCCATGTATGAGGGGAAGATGAGAAAGTTACTTTGTCCCCCAAACCCATTTTTATCTGCCTTGCCTTGTGTCTAGGTAAGAGATACTGGGATATCTTTGAAGATTATCAAACACAGAGCCTAGTTGTTCGAAGATAAAACAATGTTTTCTGTCTGTCTTTATATCCTCACAGCAGGAATCTTTGCAAGTTTTATAGTGATGTTGCTAATAAGTTACATCTCTCCTACATCTTGTACAAAAGTGTTTGAGCTTTGTTTGAGAGCTTTCCAAAGCAGAGGAGAGACAGAAATGGCTCACATTTGTCAGTCTCTGTTGTTTATCAAAGTAACATTATAAAACCAGATTTAT
>VXBB01023386.1:195059-314429 GCA_013399915.1 Illadopsis cleaveri
TGCTGGGTTAGCACCCGAGACGGCTTGTATGCCTTATCATTTAATCCTGTTTAAAACCCATATGGGACAGATTTATCTACATCTTTTTGTATATTGTATATGCCCACACAACCAGTTGAGGATGGTTTGATAAAGTGATTTGCCCTGACGAAAGTGCTGTGGGTTGGTTGGTGCTTTCAAGAGTAATTTTTGAAAGCATTGTGGTTTTGACTGGTTATGGCAGCAGTATGGAAAGATGCCGTGTTTTGTTGTCAGAGTGCTTGTGCTGCAGGAAGGAAAGCCATGGGAGTAGTGGGGATCCCTGCAGTTGTTTGCAATGACGTTGCTGGCAGAGCAGCCACATCAGAGCGTGGTAAAATCTGCTTTTCGTGGCCCTGGCACTGATGATGGACAGGTCAGTAACTGCAGGTGGTCAGGCAAAGATAAATGCTAATATATCACTCATTCTGTTAATGTAATCCCCAATGCATTGCTTCCATTTCTCTTGTCCCAGTGACATATTAGAATGATGTAGTAAGGAAGTGGAACTGGTGGGATTGTAAATCCTCACTGGAATGCTGCTGCTGTTATTAATTATATTCAGTTTATGCATGCTATTTTAAGTCAAAATTATTGTGAATGGATTGAGAAAGATTGGAAGAAAGCTGCTTGGTATCTAGGTGAATATCCCTAGACTTGTTGCAGTCATACTTCTAATTGCTTTTGAAACTCTTACAGCCCAATATTTCCTATTAGGCAGAGACAGATTGTCTTTAAATCTCTGTTTTTTCGTAAAGCCTCTCTCATGTTATTTTATTTCCTGATGTGCTGGATTTTTCCCTCTGCTCTTACACTTCTGCTTTTTCATTTTACCAGTAGGGCTGTGTCTATTCAGTGTGTTCTACCTGTCCCATGTATGAGAGGAAGATGAGAAAGTTACTTTGTCCCCCAAACCCATTTTTATCTGCCTTGCCTTGTGTCTAGGTAAGAGATACTGGGATATCTTTGAAGATTATCAAACACAGAGCCTAGTTGTTCGAAGATAAAACAATGTTTTCTGTCTGTCTTTATATCCTCACAGCAGGAATCTTTGCAAGTTTTATAGTGATGTTGCTAATAAGTTACATCTCTCCTACATCTTGTACAAAAGTGTTTGAGCTTTGTTTGAGAGCTTTCCAAAGCAGAGGAGAGACAGAAATGGCTCACATTTGTCAGTCTCTGTTGTTTATCAAAGTAACATTATAAAACCAGATTTATTCCAGTCGCATGGGAGGCACTTGAGCTGCCTGTCTCTGCATTTGCAGCACAGCATTATTTTTATGCTTTGTTCACATATGGCAAGATGTAGCCATCTGGATTTGGGAGCGGTATGTATTGAAAACAAAAATGTAGCTTCTGCAGAAGGATGATAGCACATGCTAGAAAATTACAAATTCCAGAGAAGAAGATATTTGTATCCTTGATGAAAATTGATGTCTTGTGTAAGTGTAAGCAGACAGGGATTGTGTACAAAATCTTACAAAGTACTGGAGTGCTTCTGCAAATGCATCAGGAATTTTTAACAACATATTATTTAGAAAGCAAAAAAGAATTAAAAAGTAACGATTGATAACCTTAGATAAGGAAAGCCCAGTGGTGCAAAAAATCTGAAGAGACCTGTGTAGTCTGCCTGATGAAAAAACCTATATTAGCATAGAGCACAACATAGTGCTAATTGGACTAAAGCCATTTTTGGTGGCTGGCTACAAGAGAGGAGCTTGTGTTGTGTTAATAGGATGATCTCTGCATTTACAAAGAATGTGTTTATTTGAGAGAAGACTTTGCTTTAGGTAAAATAGTCACTTCTGATCAAAAATAGGAAGAGATTTTTTAAATTAATATAGCAAGTGAGTATATATCATGATACTAAATATCAACTCTTTTTGTTGTATGTGCTAATAGAAATGCTAATAGAGAGAGTCCTTGCCGTGAGTTAGCTCAGCTCTCTCAGTCTCTTATATATGAATTATAATATTAGGTGTGAAAACAAAACTAGATTTTTCTCATTCTTTGTTTTACAGCACCTTTGTACCTACTGAGAGAACAGATGAATCTCAATACAGCGTAATAAACTTGAGATTTGAGCTCTTGAATCTTTGTTAATGGAATCTTCTGATATTGATCCTAGGAGTTTAGACTGTCCATGGTTGTTATTAAAGCTGTGTTAGGTCACATCAGTTAAGAAATGGGTTGTTTTTTTTTTCTATAGAAACAAATACAAGGAGGTCAGGATGCTGGGAATTGCATTTTCTTCACTTCACTTTTTTTGTTGTTGTTGTTGTTGTTGTTGTTTTTGGTTTTTGGTTTTTTTTTTTTTTTATTTTCAAATACATTCTTATTTTATCTCATTGGTCTCAGCTAAAATTTGTCTGTTTTGTCTTCTGTATAAAATTGATCTTTTCTACTTGTTTACCTTACCAGCATTTTAACCAATGTACTTGGTGGTTGATTCTACCTGATTAACTTTCTTCATTTCATTTCTCTAAATGCAGATGAGATTTTTCTTCCACCTCCATAGTTGCTTGTTATCTAGTGTATTTTTTTTGTCAGTCTGTTGACTTTTCTGATAGTGTATCTCTACCTTTTTCCAGCTTGTGTTTTTGTCAAAATACTGGTTTTAGTCCTTGCCCATTTCAGTGAGGTCCAACAGTGATAAAAAAGGAGTGTTTTTATCAGCCTTGCTGCCTGATAATATAATGGGGCATGTGGGTGTTGGTGCCTACTGCAAGTGATATGTGTTGGGATGTTGGAGGTGGTTTGACTGAGCAAACAGCATGAGGTGTAAGTTTGCACTCAACTTCAGTAGCACTTATCTGAGATGTGTTGCTGTTTGAACATGGTGTTCAGTTAACAGTTTCAATAACTTCTGCAGGCGAAAGGACAGGGTCACTACTATATTTGTCAAAATAGAAAAAAAAGCAGCCCACTTGAAAACCTCATCTGAATTCAGCTTCTGGTATTTTGCTATTTGTCTAAAAAATTGAGGGTTGCCATCAAGTACCTAAATCTCTGTTTGTGTGAGGGGTGGGTGGGCTGTAGATTTGCAGGGGAGGGAGTGGATGCTGCGGACAGTTCAGGTGCTTCCCAGCTGTGGGCAAGTATAGAAAGGAGGAATGATCCACCCTAGGGCAAGGGCTGGGCATGAGGGACCAGCAGTGAAGTGTTTTAAGGCAGAGCCCACGTGATGCCTTTTTAGCATATTGATTTTGTCTTTCCGTAGCTAATTCTGTCCCTCCTGGTACATAAAAACACAGAAGTGTTCCAGTCCTGTTCTGGACACAGAGAAAAGGGGATGGTGAGGATAGGGTAAGAGCAGATAGAACATCCTCCTGGTAGTGTGGCAAGGAGGGCGTGGGATTGGCCTAAGAGCTGTTCATGCACCTATAGCCCTGGTGTGCATTTTTAAGGCTCTAGAAAAAGTCAGTGAAGTACAAAATAAAGAAAAGTTAAGAAACTGTGAAAGTGCCAGGAAGGTGCTTCTGATGATGCACCTGACCATCCAATGCAGTAATATGAGCAGTGGTTTCGGAATTAGTAACTTTTACATGGAGTTTACTGGAGAGGGCAGGGACAGTGGATCCTCTCTTTTGTCCTTGCCAAAACTAGGATCAGCTGGTTGGTTTAGTCAGCTTTTGATTTATTACTGTAGCTACATCAGGCTAGTTCTGTGTCTTGGTTGTAGAACAAACTCAAGGTCAAGTCTGTTCAAGTCTGTTATAAAAGTTTGTTATATTTTAAGAAGATAATCTGGTTTGTTTGAACCAATGCTAGGGTCAAAATCTCTGAACATAGATGCATCTTGTAGTTGAGAAAGGAGGTTCTATATCAGGATTCACTCTCTTTTACCAAAAGAAAAGCATGTGTTAAATCAAGCTTTTCATTAACCTCTCATCACATGCAACTGAATCTTATTTTTTTTCACAAAGACAGATCGCAGGGCACAGGCAGTTAAAACATTTAGATTGTACCTGTCTAGTTTAGGTAGTAGAAAGAAATGTACTTATGATGAAAATATTTGTGTTTTTTGCTAACATCTGTTTCTTTTTTTGTAGGTTAGTGAATGGATCTTCAGAAGAAGAGTTGCTAAAACTGACAGAAAAGTAAGTATGTGAGTGTTTGTTATATTTTGCAGAAGTGTATATCAGAATTAGTGCTACCTCTGTTTACAGTTAATAAACCCTTTTGTTATATTGATTCTTAACATCTGTTTTAATCAATAATTTTATATAGCCTCATGTCTATTTCCAGTAAAGTTTTTTTACTTTGTGCAAGTAAGTAACATTATGTATTTCTCCTTCTGCATATGACCTGCTGTTACTTTTCTATATTGACTGTTTTTAACAGCCAGAGCTACTATTGTGAAGGAAAGGTTTGAAAAAATTCTAGCAGTTGTATATCTACTTTCAGTGTTGTATAGTAGATTATTTGTCACCTTTATAATCAACAGAAAGGTTTGAACTCCTCAAGTCTGTGATGTCTAGCACAGCATGACTAGAATCTTTTAGGGTGATGGATTATTTCCAGCTGTCTTTAATGACTAACTCTGCTTCAAAAGTCACTTTCCTCTGGGAAGAGGTATTTTTTTGTTCTGCTGGCTCCCAATTTAAAACCGGAAATATCTGCATGTGAAGAATGTATTGTGTCCATATAATCAAAATGTGGGGCTCTGTACTAAGAGATGATGTGCTGCATTTTGATCTCTTTCCAGGTGGTTGAGTTGATGAAATAATTCAAAGTTATTATATTTTATTAAAAAGTAGAAATCATTTAATAAATAGACATTGAAATACTTTTTTAAAAGTTCCAGTATTTTTAGCAGAACAGTATTAAAATTGCTGTAAGGTATGTGTGTATGCATTTGTATGTACATCTAGTATTTGCAATGTGTGTATATGTCAATAGAGCTGTTTATAGTATCTCTAAGTCCTGTAATTTTACTGATTGTACTGAACTAATTTCCAGTTCCATGTTCTTGCCCATGCTCTGAGTTATTTTTGCTCCAAGTACATTACATACTTTCCATAACTAGGAAGACTTATTTTAAAGGGCTAATAATAAAAAGTGTACGTACAGGGCTCGTGCATAATGCATTATATTGGGAGAAATCTTGGAACACTTATTTTTCTGCTCACTGTCTGTTTGTCTGTTCTGGTTTTCACTAATTGTATTTTTATTGTCTTTAGTGGCATATCGAAGAGATGAAATGTGGTCTGAAGGGCGATATGACTATGAAAGAGTTCCAAGAGAACGTCTCCCTCCAAGGATGCACGGTGATGTAAGCGTTGTAGCATTATAACATCATACTATACCTTTATACAATGACCTGTACCATAGGGGCTGGATTTATGTACCTGTATAAGTTCCTAGTAATACCCCGAGTTCTTTTTTTCCCCGTTTTTTGAAATCAGCAATCTAGCCACATGCATCTGCACGGAAATAATAGGCTGGCTACAGAATTAGGTCTTGGGTTTTTTTTTTTTAATTTTCAAATCTATTGGAACTGTTTTAGAATATTTGTATTTTGATAAACTGATTTTTTTTTGGTGTAATTCTTTGTGTTATTAAACACAGGATTTTTTATGACTTCTGGGGAACAAAAGGCCATACTATGTTATGTTTTTCCATAGTCTTTTTATGTTAATATTTCTTTTAAGTAACTTGTGGTGGTAAAGGAACTTCTTTCATGATTGTACTTGTCACCAACGCGTGTTTTTTTATGATTGCTAAAGTATAGGAGAAGATGTTTTTAACAAGTGTTGAAAGTACGTCTTTGCTAAAGTTGTGCTTTGGAGTCCTGTAAGGGAAATGCTTTACTAGAAGAGTGTCAACAGAAATCTGCTTTGTAGATACAGAGTCTTCTGTGCTGTGCTATGTATGTATGTATGTTATGCTTGTAAAAGCAAATGCAGAAGCTGTGCTTGCTGTGTTATAGAATAACTTCAGAATGCTTTCAGGAATTCTCTGTTTTACAGAGTTGGGTATTTTTTTTCTCCCTTGTCTGAAGTCTCTAACAAAGAAATAAAACAGGTTGTAGCTTTGTCTTTGGAGGTATTGCATTGTAAATAAAATTTTAAGAATAATTTTTGATAGTTCTGTTTACATCCTGTGTAATGTGCCTTTGGCAAAATAAAATTTCAGGTACCAGTGCCTGTTACCTGACTTCCCTTTTACTTATGGTAAATAATAGCATAGCTGATTTAGTGTATCTTCTGGGTTCCCCCGGTTACGTTTTCAGCTTGTCTCTTTGGAAGCTTACCAATGGGAATAACTTGGTAACTAGTTACATAGGCTTCTCCATTGAGAAGTTTATTAGTATTTGGCTGCTCTGTTTTTAACTCTTTTTAACTCTTTACAGGCAACTGCAACACTTCTGCATTTTCAGCAAGCTGGAAATCAGATTCATTGTCACAGAGTGTTTAGCTACCTCTTTCTCCAAAATATTTATCAAGATAGGACAAGAGGAAAGGCAGAATATATTTTCAGTTTTATTTTAAGTCATTGGACTAACATGTTGCCAATTTAATTTAATTATTGCATCACTGACATGTCTAAATTCCCATAGTCTTTCAGGATGTCCAGGGAACAATATGTGATTAGGCATTATGAAAATTTGCATTCTGAAAGATGTAATGCACTCGTTTTCATGCAAGAATTAACTAGATAGTTCAATACTAGCTTTATATTACATGTATTTGGAACTGAGGCTGAAGGGAATAGCAGAGTACACTCATCACAATTAGTATTATCCATCTGTATTAAAACAACACTCCCAGTAGCTGGGCAAACCAAGATACAGTGTCTCTCTGCTATACTGAAAGATGGGTGTGGAGTGCCTTCTCATACAGCTCTGCAGATTCAAGATAGTTGGAAGGTACTTACTGTCCTTGTAAGCCTGTGCCATTGTATTTGTGTCCACATGTAGAAGTCTGACTTAATTTTGATTAGACAAGTGAAATGGAATTAATTTGTTCAATTTGTTAATATGCTTAGTGTTTGCTGATAGGTTAGTATGTTGGAAATGAGATGGGTTGATGATACAGAATGAAATATCTTTTTTTAAAGAGAGCAAGACTTAAATCCTCATGTAAACTGGATGTATATTGCTAATTGTATATCAAGTATAGATTGTGGTAGAAACACAGATACTGGTAAAGAACATAAAATTGCAAGCACTTGACACAATTTTGCAAGTAGGATACATGTGGAGCTTTCATGTAACTGTTCTTCTGTGTGTCAGTATAGTTATGTGGTCGTGTAACTGTTCTGTATATCAGTATAGTTGTGTGGTGAGGTCTTCTGAGTAAGGTTAAAGCATGGAGCAGTTTTATTTAAGCTGCACAGCACATCTTTGTAAGACACCAAACTGAAAAAAGAAAAAAAATTACGTGTGCAGGATGTTCAATGAGTAGATCAAGTGTTGTGACTGTGTATGTAGTGCACCAGTATGGCTGTAGGCTGGCTTTGGATTGCCCTCTAGTCTGTTGGGTGATCTCTGAAATCAGAACTAACACTTTTTTTTTTTGCATGACAATATTTAGCAGTTTGTGAATGCAATGTATTTTTCTGCAAAAACCATCATTGCATTAGATTGTGACTTTTTACTGTTAAAAAAGTAGCTTTAGTGTCTTCCACCCCTGCCAAATTGCACGTGCTGCGTCTCTGCATTTGTAGCTTGTGTTTAAGGCCCATTAAAAATGTTTTGCTAAAGGAAGAATATTTAAAATACAAGCTCTTGCATTCATGTTTTCATTTGCTTTTTATTTGGAGTTGACTTATATAAAACTTAGTTCTAATAAAATTGAATTTGTATCTTTTGCAGTTGTGCAGTTTGTACTTAATAAACAAAGAATTTCTTTAGTTGACCAATGTTGTATGGCATGTTATTTTGTGTTCTAGCAAAAAGTTGCCTGAAATTTGCACTAAAAGAAAAACCTTGAGTGTTAAGATTCTGTCACTTTATACTGCATTGTATTCAGTGTATACTTGTCTGTTCAGATTATGAAGCAAGGTCTGTCTTAACTACAGTCTCTGCAGTGTAGAGGATGTTATGGACATAAGGAAAATTGTTAGTATTTTCAAATGGACTCTTTTTTTATAGGTATTACAGGTAACTTTCTTTGTTGCATTCTAAAGATAATGTAGAGAAATATGAGAAATATTCTGAGAAATATTTCTGAGAAATATGTGGAGCTAACTGATGCTCAGAATGTAGCTAATGTTACTGCTTATAAACTTTCAAAAGACAATTAAACCATTCTCCCTCTATAATTAATGCCTAAGGATTGAATATGAGTAGTGTCCAGTTAAATTTAATGAGTTATTCTGGCATGATTTTTAATATTTGCTGTTTCCCTGTGCAATTTCTTCTCTTAAATTCCATATTTAGAAATAACTTGGTTCTGCTTTTGTTTATTCATTTTAGATTCTCAGCTGTTAAAAGCAATATTTTTTGCTTTTATGTTTGTTTTATGGTTTAGGGTGATTACCATAGAATAGTAAACATTGTGCCCAAGAAGCCACCCCTGCTGGAGAGACCTGGGGACGGGAATTACAGTCGCTATGACGATTACGGGCACGCCGAGTACAGAGACTATGACGAGGGTCGGAGCTTTGCCCATGACCGGAGGAGCGGCCCTCCACACCGAGGCGTACGTAAGGTGAGTCTTCTCACGTGTTTGTGATGTTTATTCTCCTGCTAAAGCTTGAGTACCAGGTAGTTAAAATACTGGGAAGGTCATTATTGTTGCCCCAGGTGTTTGAAATTCTGAAATTGTAATTCTTGAAATTACAATTGAATTGTAATTTCAAGGTGTTGATGGTAATTTATATTTCTTTAAGTCAGAGCGTATATATATGCTTTGGAAACTTCTGTAGTTTTTGTTGTTTTGTGTGACATTGCAAAGTTGCTCTCTTGAATATTGACAGAAGAAGAAAATAAAAAGTAAAGGGATACAGTGAATAAATTGAAAAGATACTTGCTGCAGGGGTTAATTTTTTTTAGCTCATTAAATGCTTTGGTTTTGCAATAATTAAGTAACCATTTGGCAACTAACAGTACTTGACATCTGACACCGAGATACATGTCATGCAGTCGTTTTGCATGTATGTTTTGCAGGATGAATCAGGATACAGATGGGCAAGGGATGGTCATCCTACAAGACCTGAATACAGGTATTTTTTGATTCTAATAGTTCCATGCATAGGTTGCTAATATTTAGGGCATTTTACTTGGTCACCAAAATGGTTGGTAGAGCAGACCAGTGAAATCACAGGGAAAGGACATCTGTTAAAGTAAAAGACAATAGTGGAAAAATGGGTTTTAGTTGTATTGAAATAGAAATTAAAGAAATTATATGGCATGAAAGTTTCTATTTTAGTATTTGTTTAGTAAGGATAGGGGGCATAATGATGACATCTTTAGGATGGTAACTTGGAAGTGTAAGTAATTCAATGCAGCTCTGATCAGTCACACTTCTTTACATGATGTAAGAGAATTCTTTGGTCCATTATTGGATTCTACAGCTGCAGTACGTTGGGTATACAATATGATGTTACCTGTGCTATTTTAAAGTTAGATGGGATAGATAATGGGATTATGAAGTTCACCATAGCCTTCTTCTGAGCTTCCTGTTTTCTCAGCTGAACTGATGAGTATATGTTTCCATCATATGTTATATTAATTTCTATGAACTCTTCTTAGTCTGTACCTCAGGTTCCCATTTATGAAATTTAAGGACTAATAAATCATACGGCTGTAATATACATATGCCTGCAGTGATGTTTGATATGGATTATTTGAGTTAGCAAATAAAGTGCACAGGATAGTGTTGCACTCAAAATTTATGGGCAAGGATGAAAGTCACCTTAAATATTTATACAAGAATTGATTGTTAGTATAGGTAGAATAGTGGCAGTCTGATCTAAGAATGTCATCTGATGGCTGTGCTTTTATATGCCACATCCTGCATTTCCACTTCTCGAGGTATCTATTATACCAGTATAATATACAGCCTGTATTTGTAGATATTGCATTGTGGTGTTACTCATAGTATCATAGAATAACTCATTGTTACTGCTATGTATTTAAAACTATGGTTGTATCATACAAAGATCAACTGAAGTAAACCAAGTTAGATACAGACACCTGGCCTGTTGGAAAAACTGCTGTTAAACCAGCAGCAAGTTTAAAAAACAGACTGCAAGCAGGTCAGGAAAAGCTCAGATAGGGCGAGCCTGACAGGCTTGCTCAAGGCCTTAGTCTTGTGGTGGTGGAAACTCAATATGAAGCTGTTAGCAGGAATATCCATACAGGGCCACACAGTTGCAGTAGATACCTATTTCATTGAATGGGATGATATAGACATAACATGGATGGGTTATTCTATAACCTCATCATAAAGGAAATCCTTCATATATCATAAGGGTCTGTGTGCAATGGACTTCTTTCACAATTGCATTCTTGGGGCTAGAAGAAATAATAAAGTGTTTTGAAAAGGAGTGCTTAATAAAAACTTGTGTAAAAGTTTTTTCCATCTTTTCCTCTCAATTTAGAAGAATCAGAGCTGTTTAAAGCTTAGGTAAACAATAAAAAGGCTGAGAAGACTGTGTCAGGCAGTTTATTGTACGCAGAACAAGAGTGGCACCCAGTGGTCAAAAAGATTGTCTTAAATGCATCCTGATTTTTTCCTTTCAAAATGTAAGGTTAAAATGTCAGCTCATTTTGTTGAAGGCTCTATAAGTGTGTTGTGTGGTATATGATAGTCCCATCTGAGTATTTATTACATACTTCAGACTATAAAACTTACACAACTGCAGTAATGCTATGGAAGAACTTCATAAAGATCCATTGCAATTGAATGAAATCCTACTGAATCATTATATAAATGTAGTAAATAATCTTGAAAGTAAAGTCTTGAGATCAGACTGCTAAACATTTGTAGTGTTCCATGTTTGTAATAAACTTAATTACGATTTTTTGCATATAGCCCACTATTGAGCAATGTAGTGGATCTCAAGGAGGAAATCAAAGTACATTTCATGGTATATGTTGTCTCCTGTGGTGAAAATGCTAATTACTTCCTATTTCAAAGACATTTGCTCCACAAAACATGATACTAAAAAGTTAGTTTATGCAAAAATGCCTTCTTGTTGGATATGTTTAAAGTTAATTTAGGTAAGTTCTTTGCAATACATATAATTTTTTTTCTTTGAGGAACTCGGAGGAAATTTAAGATTTTTAAAAAATTTTATTTTATTTTTATTTTATTTTATTATTATTTTAACCAGAAGGACTTTTTAAAAAAATTGCATGGAACATGGCTAAAGCATAGTTAGAAGCTAGACAATCAGGAGACTTGTTTGGTTGATGGGTTTTCATAGTTAGTACAGTGACTATAAATTCTTAAAAATAATGGCTTGTTTATTGACAGAAATAATGGCTTTCTTGACTCTTTCTAAAATCACAATCAGCAGCTAAAAATGTGCTGTAAGAAGTTGTTGTCAATATGATGTTAGCATTTCCTTTTGAGTGTTCATCATTCACGTTTTGGTTTTTGAAAACATACCTGTCAAAAAGTGCTTTCTGATTTCTTTGCAGTTTTCTTCCCCCTATCTTGATTTAGAGTGCTGAAAAACATTACTTGAGATTGTCCCAAAGTAAAATGCTGTTTATCTGCAGTATCAAATGTCCCTAAGTGAGTCCTGTGTGCAGTTTTGGGTACCACAATATGAGAAAAATATTAATCTTTTGGAAAGTGTCCAAAGGAGGGCAACGAAGATGGTGAAGGGTCTAGAGGAGAAGGATTATGTGGAGCAGCTGAGGTCACTTGGTCTGTTCAGCTTGGGGAAAAGGAGACTGCAGGGAGACCTCATTGTAGTCTGCAACTTCCTCGTGAGAGGAAGAGGAGAGGCAGGCACTGATCTCTGCTCTCATGACCGGTGACAGGACCCAAGGGAATGGCCTGAAGTTGTGTCAGGATAGGTTTAGGCTGGATATCAGGAAAAGGTTTCTCATTCAGAGGGTGGTTGGGCACCCAGCCAGGGTGGAATGGGCTTCCCAGGGAAGTGGTCACAGCAACAGCCTGAGAGAGTGCAAGGAGTGTTTGGACGGTGCTCTGAGGCACCGTGGTGTGACTCTTGGGGATGTTCTGTGCAGGGCCAGGAGCTGGACTTCAGCGATGCTTTTGGGTCCCTTCAACCTCTCATGTTCTATCATTCTGTTGGTCTCTTAAACTTCGCTGTTGAAGAAACCAGCAGTTAGGGATTTTTTGTGGGTTTTTTTTCTATTATTTCTTTGGTGGTATTTTGTTGGGGTTTTTTTAAAGCTTCTTGGCTTTTCCTTAAAAATCGGACATGCTTGCTTACTTAGCATTTGTAGATTTGTGGCTTCAGATGTGATGTGTCTAATGACCAGCAGCTGTTCTCCATGAGTGACAAGAGGATTGCTGATGTTCTAGCACTTGGCTTTTTTTTTTTGCCTTCCTCCTTATAGGGTTATGCTCCAGTTTCCAAGCAGCTGTCGTTTACATGGTAGACATTATCATGTCTAGCGCTGAGGGGAGCATTACTGTTCCGTCTGCTATTTTCTGGAGCACATGGTTTTTGAGAGTTGTTAGCCCTGTTTTATACTATGTTTAGTGAACAGCGGGAGGAATGACCATGACTTTTTCATGGCAAAAATACGTATTTTATGTATAAAAAATAAAGTAATTCAGAGGATGTGCAGGGCATAGATTTCAAAACGAGTTCCCAGCTCTTTCTTTCCTGTTGTCATCTAATGAATTCTGAACTCTAGAAACTGATGTGAATTTTGTTTTAACTTGATTTGAAGTGCCTTTTAGTTCAAGTGTAGTTGGCATATGTAAAGAATTGTACATCATAGTTTGGAGAAAATTTTCGGCACACATTAAAGGCAATTTTAATGTCTTGGTTGCTGATGCTGTGAGAATTGTGAGACTTAGCCATTGAAAGGAGTAGAGATCAATTAAGATGTGACTTCATTGTACATTTGTCTTGTACTGAGGTTGATAATTTCTGGAGCTGCGTTACTACTTGTCTGCAGCAATATATTAAGCTCATTTATGCGAAGCACTCATACGTGTCAGATTTTTTAAAAAAATTCAGGGAACTGTGTTGAACTATATGTTGAAGGATTCCAGTTTTGCAGTACTTCACTATGGGCCTCAATAGCAATGGATTTTGCATCCAAGTTCATTTTTATAAGGTCAGATGAACTTTCCAGTGTGAAATGCTTTAGAAGATTGTTAGCTGCTGTTCACTTTAGTCATGCCAAATTTTAATCCTTTTGAGAGTACAGAGCATTATTTCATTCTTTTTTTTTTACCAACCAAACTGAGTTCACAAGATGTGAAATATACGAAACTTGGCAACTTAAGATGAGTAAGACTCATCTTCAAAGAGAAATTACAAAATGACGCACTTGTAAATCCCAGCTACACATGCATTAAATTTGATCCTTAGAATTATCTGAGGCCCAGATTTTTGTAAAATAAGGATTGCCATATTTGTAGAATAAGTAAAAAGTAGACTCCTGAGATGTGGCTTACATAGGACATTTTTAATATCTCCTCTTCAGCTGTATATATGAATAGTTTTTCCTTTGTTAATGAAGGAAACATGTTGCTACTATGTGTGTTTTGTTTATTTGTAGGTTGAGTTTTTCTCCCATGATCTAAGCGAAATTAGGAAGTAGTGTTAGTAGTCCAGTCTTTAATACTGATGCATTTCTCCATAAAAGCAGATCTGCTTATTTCCTGGAGTACTTAGGAAATATTTCGTAATAAATGGAAATACTGAAGTAATTTTGGTGTTAGAAATGAGAGAAAACTGACAAAATATAGAAACTTAATTATAAACAACTCGTGATCTGTGAACAACTGAGATTCATCAGCTAGTTCAATGTATTATTCTGGAAGTATTTTAAATCAATGGCTCATTGTCTTTCCTCTGAAAAATTTATGTGGTTTTCTGAACATTGAACTTGCAATTACCACTTTAAGGTGGTAAAGCATAATATATCTTGATTTTTCTACATGCATGCATCTTCACAGTGTGAATGTATTTACTGAAGGCCATGGAGTAAATTGTTTGCAAAGTGGGGGATAGAAGCCCACCAATCCTGGCTTTTTGATCTCTGCTTGAACTACCCTTCCATTTAGTGATTAACCTCTCGTAAGTGCACAAAGTGATGACAGGATCTTGTAGAGTTGTGGTCTGACGATTGTACATTGAGAAGAAAATTCTTCTTTGGTAAGAAGCATTATTTTAAATGAAAATCTTTGATGAGAGAGTCTCCAGATAGAAGTAAGGGTCACTGACTCTTCTCTCAAGCAGCATTTAATTTTGAGAGTCCAGATGTGTCACAAGCCAAGGCAATTTGTCACTATGCCGTCACCTTTGAGTTACAGGGGGTAGGTTGTTTCTTGGGTTTTTTTTTTCTCTTCTCTGTATGTATTTTTTAATAAATGAAATAGCGAACATGTTTAAATAGTATAATATTTTAAAACAATGTATTATATTGTGGGAGGCCTTTAGGCTTTGGGTATAAACTTTCTTGTAATGTAAACTAATCTGTGTCTTGCTTATAGAAGATAAACTTAGCCAAAGGGATTTATGAGATGGTGCTATAAATGTACAGAAGTCTGCTGTTTGTTGCAATATTTGACAGCTCCATAAGGGACACCATACAAGGACCTCATTCTTTATTAAAAAGCATGTGTGGAGGGAAATAAATATGGCGGTCACCCAAAGAAAATGGTCTTGCTTTTGACAGAAATTGATAAGCAGAGTTGTAATTATACTAATTAGCACATGCCCTTTTCTTTTCATAAATAAATAGAATCTCTGCCAGAGCATTGAACCTCTCAAGTATTCACATGGCTGAGTAGCTTGTTTATTAATATACAAAATTACAGTTTCCTTATAATAGATCATTGTGGTAGACTTGTTATACCTGTCTACAACTCCAGGCAAAGACTTGTCTCTTGAAATCTTTTGCTCAGAAAACCCATTGTGTTAAGCTGCTAGCTAAATTAGTTTATCTTGGCTTATGATATTTTGGAGGGTGGAGGGGGAAAATTAAAACCTTTTGGAACAAGATAATAGGTAATACACAACATAAATGTTTAGTGTAAACCAGAATCAACTTTTAATGACTTCATATTCAGTTCATGTTTTATGCAGCAGTCTTACTGATTCAGTAGCTGCTACGTTTTCTTTAAGAACTGTTTTCTGCTCCACTGGCTGTAGCTCTTTTGTGCTTTGGACAACCAATTTGTTTGCAAACTGAGATTTATGTTCCATAATTTGACTGTCATTACTCAGTCAGAGTTAAATATGTCTGATTGTATGGCAGCACTTTGGGTTTGTAGGTCTGTAAGTTTTTATTTTGAATGGATTTTAGGGACTCAAATCTTCTCATGCAGATTCCACATAGCATTTTAAAAATGCCCTGTGCTGAAGACTGAGTATAATCAAAAGCAGTTCAGAAATGTCCACTGTTGCAGGTCAACTGAAAGTAAAAAAGTTTCAATTTGGACGAATCTGGTTTTATTGCTGTGATGAATCTTCTATTTAACTTAGAACCCGGAGACTATCTATGTGAGCACTGCCTGTTTTCTTACTAGGAATTTTATGTCACACTGAGTTTCTGCTGCATGTGGGCCTTGTGTGCATATATCTGGAATTACGCTGAAAACCTCATTCAAAACAAGACTGCTGTCATTCCACTTCTGAAATATTTGTCACTTGAGAATGGAGAGAAAAGGAGAGCTTAGTAGACAGGGTTTAAACTGTAGAATTTTTTTGCCCCTATCCTAAATGTAAAAATATGGGGAGGGGGTAGAAATTTCTCTTATTTTCAACTGGGATTTTTTTTACATGTTGTCCTGCTTTAGGGCAAATTTGGGAGGAAATTTCTAAAGGGGTCTCTCTAGAAAGCAGATTTCAGCAGCTCCTCCTTTAACTGCCTTGGGAAAAGATTTCCTTAGAGAAAAGTGGAAAAAAACCTGTTTATTTAACAAGCAAAGTATTCACAAGAAAAAAAAAAAGAAAAAAAAAAGAAAAAAAAAGAATAATATTAAACTATAAAAATGAATAATATTAAACTATAAAAACTTTTGCTGTTCTGAAGAGCTGGCACATTTAGAAAGTCCTTGCTGTGGGATGTAGCTCGGCTCACTCAGCCCCTGACCAGTCTCTCCTGAGCTGGAATGCCATGTCCCAGGTGCAGTGAGCCACAGGTGTGAGCTTCTGGTGGTTTTTTGGGTTTTCAGTCTAGAGAAGGGCTGATCAGTTCCAAGAAAAAGAAAAGCCACAGTCTGGGGAATTTTTCTGCTTTAGTTTCCTAAAAATTAACTAAAAGCAAAGGAGAGCTCTCTCCTGTTGTCTGTGCTGCAGCCAACACAGTCCCTGAGAAGGAATGCAGAAAAGTGAGTGCAGTTTCTGATGGCAAATTCCATGCTTCTTCTTTCCTTTCTTTGTTCTCAGAACCAGTCTTTGAGGTGCAGAACTTAATATCCAGCATAAACAGAACAGACAACTGGGGACACAAGCATCATAAAGTCACTGTAGGACACATGTTTTAAGTAATTGTGTGGTTAAATTGGAAGGTGAATGTTGCTTTCGCTGGCAGCTAGTTTTTAGTTGCTGAGAGATTAATATTTTAAATATTTTTCTTTGCATAACAATTGACTATTATGTATATTGAAGGCTGTTTTATTTTCTTTGCAAAATTTATCCATCCGATGCTAAAAAAGAAGTTTGCTTTCAGAAATTGCTTACTGATAGTTTTGTTCCTTTTGGAGGATCTTGCAGAATTCTAATTGGTTATGCAATTTCCATCACAGGATGAGAGAAAGGAATTTAAGCGATCAAATTACCAGGACTTCCCGCTACCTGATTTTTTTTTTTCTGCTGAGCTTGTAAATAAACAGCCTCATACAATAGAGCTAGCCTGTTATATGAAATGTGGAGTGGTTCTAAATCTTGGGTTTTACTTCTGTAAAATCCCTAAGAGAAAATGGGGTATGCTTGTTTTGGCAAGCATAATTGCAGTAGAGATTTCATTCAGTCTGATTCTGTGTGTATGGCATTTCTTATACTTTGGTCCTTTTAGATGTATTAGTTAGATTTAAATACAGCTTCTCTGCTGTGACTCTGAGGCATTGAGAAAGGAAAAGACAGATATTTATAAACTTTGCAAAGAACATCTTTGTATTCTTTAAAATTGTTGTTGAATAAGGAATGACCAGGTAGTAAATTGACTTGTAGGTATTTATTTGACAAAATTACAGCAAACACACCAAATCTAGTAAAAAAACCCAAACCCCAGAAGTTCTCATCATGTCAATTCTCAACTGCTGTCATGTTTATTTGACTTGCTTTTAATCCAAAGCTGTGTTATGTTTTAAGGATTTATGGCTTTTTGTGTGTACAACTGTTTGCCACTGTAGTTTTTTTAGGTTTTAAATTGTTGTATAAAATTGATGTCATCATCATATTTTTTAACAGAGGCTATTGTGTGAGAACTGTTTGCTACAGGTGTTGATATGTTATGATACACCTATAAGGAAAAAATTCAGTAGTCTGTGCAAACTTAGTTAAATTTTGCAATAACATTGATTCATTGTTTAAAACTAAGTCACATCTTGGGAGAATTATGATTTCCTTCTAATAAATGTTGTTTACATCATAAATGGTATGCTAATAAACTGTGAGGAGCTCCTCTGTTTACAATGTATGATAGGGTAACATGCCTAAAAATAAGGTTACCTACCTTTACACTGTAAGATCTTGGTTAACGTATCTCTTAAAGGAAGTCTTTGGAAAGTGAGCTCGCCTGGTCCAGTCTTACAACTAGCACTAGAGATGGTATCAAAACTAGCAGGTTAATGCTGGATTGGGAAATGATGAGGCAAACTCCCATGGGTAGCACTTGATTATTCTGGAAAAGTTTCCTAACTACTTTGTTGAAAAACAGCTAGCTACTGAGAGACAGTGGGGGAGGGAAAGGGAAGGGAGTCTTCCTTCGAGTCCAGAGAACTCCTGTTAAGATGGCATCTAACTAAATCAAATCACCTCAACAAAGGCCAGTGAATTGGGCTGATGACTATAGTCATGGCTTTCTCATGTTGAGGTGTATTGTCACAGAGGACTTTGACATAATTTCCCTAAGGAAGATAAATTCTTGTTAATTTTCTGTTCGATTCCAAGGACTTGTTTGTTACATTTTGAATATACTAAACATTTTAGATTCGATTCCCACTGAAGGAGGGTGGGGATATTAGGATACAGGAGAGGATAGGAAAAAGTTTAGTGTTACTGATAGTTTAGGCATCCTTTAGTTAAGCATTTTGTTTCAAAGAGAAAATGTTTGATGTGCCATTTCCATCTACTCTTGTGTTTAGAGTGTTATGATCTACAGCTGAGGAAAAGTTCATCAATAAAGCAATTCCATGATCTCATGCTATTGGTATTATTTTTAAAAGATGATACTATTTTTATATGGTAACAAATTATTCCCATTGTTAGTCTTGACATTAGTTCATGACATATATTTGCATAACTTTCCTTTGTAAATGAAGATCTGTAGAACTTGTTTATGAGCTGACAATAAATACTTTTGTCTTAGTGAAACTGAATATTAGTGTCATTACACACAACAGGGTCAGTCAGCTGTGGGAATGTCTTTCTCTTTTGAAGTCTAACTTTCAACAGTTGCATGTGTTAAATTAAGTCATATCTTAGCTAGCCTAGTATGCCTAATTATTTTTGGAAATGATGCTTGAGAGCATGATTATGAAATTTGGAAGTAAAATGGAAAAAATGTTTTAATGTGTTGACTTACGGAATAATAGAATGGTTTGAGTTGGAAGGTACCTTCAAAAGTCATCTAGCCAACCCCCTGCAGTAAGCAGGGACATCTTCAAGTAGATCCATTTGCTCAGAGCCCCATCCAGCCTGACCCTGAATGTTTTTCCAGGGACAGGTTATTTACCACCTCTCTGGGCAAACTGTTTCAGTGTTTCAGCATCCTTATTATAACCATTTTCTGGCAGAGCCTTTTCTTTTCCTGGCTGAACCAACTCTTGCAGCCTTTCCTCACAGATGCTCTCCATCCAACTTTATAATTTTTGTTGCCCTCCTTTGTACCTGGTCCAGCTGTCCATCCATGTCTTTCCGGGACTTCAGAGCTAGGTGCAGTGTACCAGGTGGGATCTCATCAGAGTAGAGTAGATGGGCAAACTAATTCACGTTTGATGAGTTACTAGACTCAGTATGCATTCTACAATTTTTATGTTGTTAGATGCAGTTTTTGAAGCATTTTGTACAAGAATTATGTAAGTAAGGTGAAAGATTATGTTAACAGAGAAGACTGAAGTATAAAGCAATTAATTACCTTCTTTAAAACCTCTTTTCAGCTACTGTTAATTTATTAATACTTACTAAAATTTCTGTCTGTTAAACACCATTCTGTTTTAAAATTTATATTTGTATTTACATTTATTATAGCCAGTCAGTGTTGCTAGGTATGTATGTCTGTTATTTTTATCGAAAAAAAACAGGCTTCTTTGAGGTGTACTGATTCTAACATCAACTGCTCTAGAATTCTGTCAAGGGACCTGTTTTATTTATAATTAACTAAAAGTCATGAATGCGGTAAAGAGACTGATTATCCAACAGTAAAAGTATATTTCTGCAGCAGTTTTAACTATCTAAGCAGGTGCCATTGCAGTCCTTCCCCTCTCCCTGGTTCTGTTTCAGGTGTTCGTACATTTCATGTAGTTGGTTCGGTGTGCTAACCAGCCACAATGAATTAAATATTTGTCTGCCAGTTTTGTTGTGTGAGAGAAAATATCAATGCCAGCTTAGGCACAGAATTGAAATATGGATCTGAGGAAGGTTGCAGAGTTCAGGATTGCAGCAGCACCAGTTTCAATCAGTATGAGCTGTTATGGAGCTCCGAAGTT
The DNA here is from genome assembly GCA_013399915.1 of Illadopsis cleaveri. Taxonomy (NCBI): domain Eukaryota; kingdom Metazoa; phylum Chordata; class Aves; order Passeriformes; family Timaliidae; genus Illadopsis; species Illadopsis cleaveri. The sequence continues at coordinate 215,066 of VXBB01023386.1, forward strand.
AACTGCTATTAAATCACTGAAATAAAGCATACAGGAGTTGCAAAAGGATTTTTAATAAGGAATTTACCCAAGCAGCATAGCTTGTCTATGTGTTAAATATGTTCAAACAAGTGATATTAGTAATATATAGGAAATGGCCTACAAAAAGAGGCAAGAGATATTAATGTTTATTATGGAGACTGTAAACTGTAATGAAAGCGAAGGGAAAAAGCAAGCTGGAAAATAAAAAAGATAAAGTTATATGGCTGAATAATTTATGAGAGGAAATATCTCTCTTAACTTTCTGACTTTGAACAAACTATATACTTGACAGAGAGGAATGAGATCACATAAAGAAAAATCCCATTATGTGCAATAGATATTTTCTTCATATGTGTATAATGTCTTCTATATCAAGAAATCCAGAAGCAGAGGTAGTAGTGTGCTAACTTTACTGAAATTTGCTATGCAGAAGTCCATAACACTATTACAACACTTTGAGGCATATAAGCAAGTGAAACCTATTTGACCTAACTGCTTCAAATCTCACTTTAATTTAAGAATAAAAACATAGGGATCTGTGAAGCATTTTTCCCATACAGAGAAAAGTGAAATGTTTTTCTGATTTATAGATCTCATTAAAGGATTTGGAAATAGAAAATAGTAAATACAGTGAGGCTGTTGTCTGTCAGTATTACTGACATAAGGTATTACTGTTTACAAACCTGTTCCACAACTTGCTCTTTCCTTTTACAGCTTTTTATTGATAGCGTTAGAAAGTCAACTCCAAGAGTTGATCAAATCAGCATATCCTAGCACTCACTGTTGCATTCTTTCGTCAGTGAACTAATCACATTCTGCAGCACACTGATGAAAAGCTTAAGTGGTCTTCCAGCAGCTATTTCATGGTTTCTGGGTTCTTCTGTGAAGGGATTTTAAATATAGCTTTTGGGGAAAGGGTAATAACTTGCTGAACATAAAATTCACGTGTGTCCCTAAAATAAAGTGCAAAAATATTTCTTTCTGGGGCTTAATGAGTATATAAGACAAGTGCTTGTCTACATTAAATTGTTTGGCATGTACTAAGTGTGAAGTAAAAAACAAAGTAAATTCAAAGCCTTCAAAGGAAAGACACTTCTGAGGAGTAACAATGTGCTTTGGCACCTCAGAGAAATGTTTTAAAACTCTTTCCGTTGTGCTTGTCTCTGTCTGAGGCAGTACAACAGTAAGTACAAGCACCTGCTTAGGAATCTCTGTGCATTAGAACTTTGTCTAGAGGCTAAAATGTTGACCAGTTTCTCTGGTCTGTTAGGGTATTAGGGGAAAAAAAGTATGTAAAGTACCATTTTGTGCTTCCTGGTTTTTTTCCAGTTTTTAAGTTTATATTGAGGTAGAAGATTTCAGTTGCTTCCATTTTGAATTAAGTCTGTTGAGGAATTGATTTAGTTGTTACTGCATAGCATCATAAAGTGGGAGAGGTTTGTTCCCTGAGCTAGTTGTCTGAACTACTTTACCCTTCTGAAGTGACAGGCTGCTCAAAGTGCAGTTGTAAATGTTGTAGCTGTTTATAGAAATTGTAGTTTGGTCCATCACTTTAAGCAAATGCTCCCTCTGGAACTTAAAACCTATGCTTTGTTTCCTGTTTTGGAGAAATTGGAGGGTCTTGTTTTTAAAAAGAAGAAAAACCAAGATCACATGCATTTGAATGCAGTTATTTTGTCTAATTTGATCTTAATTTGTCTAAATAACACATTTTGTCTTTATTCTGCGAAGAGTTGTCTACAGCTGTTTGCTCTTATTTCTTTGGTAACTTAAATCTGTGTTTTTCTGGACTCTTGTTGCTTTGTTTCTCCGTCCTTGTCTGTGATTGGCCATAATTTCTCCCTGTCAGGTAATAGAGTGTTTTAGTTTCAATATACTTTTATAATGTAGGCTTATCTTGCAGCAAGTCTAATGGTACATTATCAATGACAGTATAAGGAGGAGAGTACTAAGGCGAAAGAGCAGTGTAGTGGAATTTCCAGTGCCATTGAAGTGCATAGCTTTCCTATTCCATTAAAGGACATAGAAACATTTCTGTCTAATGCTGCTATAATATTCAGATTGTCTTATTTTTTTTTTCTGACCTGTCATGACATCCCGAGGTGGTGGCAGAGAGAGAAGAGTTGAGTAGCTTTCATACTGAGTGAGGTGGATAAGTGGCATCAGTGTGAAGATTTGGTGTTTGCTTATGGTAACTTGAGAAGCAGTGTGTGCAGCAGAAAAATGATGAAATATTTATATACTTTCCATCTTTTTTGTACATTTGGTATTTCTGGATATCCTTTTCTTCTTGAAACAGTGTTTCACAATGCCTGTTTCCTTTTGCCTTCATGCAGAAAGCTGTTAATAAGATTACGCTGACTGCTCCTAATTATGTTAATTTCATTTAGAGCAAAATGCAGATAACACAAGTGCTCCAATTACTTGCTTAGTCATAAAATGTTGAAAACCAGTTGTCAATAAGAAATCTTGTCATCATTTCAAATGTTCAAATGAAAGCCATTGGAACCAGGTGCAATTTCTTCTATCTATGATGGTGTAATTCACTGTATTATTTTAGCTTAGGATAAATCTGCATAAGGATCTTTGGACAATAATGAGAGATTATAGCAAATCTCCGAAGCAGAACCTGAGTAAGCTGTTGGTTCGTTGCACAACCATGTACTGTGTACTTTGGAAAGAAATTGAATGAGTTCTGGGAGAGGGGTGCCTGTAATCTTACACCACCTACATTTACTTTGAAGATGTTAAAAATGGAGGTGTTCCTGCTTCTTCTTCTAGAGGCTGAAGGTGTTGTATATTTTATTACATATTTCCTACATCATCTGATTCATGTTGTTAGCTTCTACAATGTCCTGAAAAGGCTGGCAAAAGGAATTTTAGTTTTCCTCCCCCTTTCCCCTTGCATCTGTGTTATGAGACAGAAAAAAGTATATTCAGTTAAGAATTCAGTTCAGATCTTGACTATTTTATCTCTGCACTGGAGTCTGGTGTTGCAGAAGATATTTATAGCTTCTTCAATTTATTTATAAAAGTGTGAGAGTTATTTCTAGACCAGGTTAGTAATTAAGCCTGTAAATGGAGCGTTTAATCCCTTTGTCAATAACAGTAGTCTTTCTTAGATGGAAGGGATCATGAAAACATCTCTGTTGACTTTTTAATCTAAGTTATAGACAGCACTCACCTGTGAATTCCTGGAAGACCCTCCTGTTTCTGTTCCACAGCAATATGCTGTTTTGTTCCCAGTCTTCAGCTCAGTGTCAAAAGTGAGAGTTATGTTCACTATGGCTGGACCATAATGTAGATTAATGTTCTAGTTGAAAAGTTGAATGTAATGGGATATAGAAGTCCCAGAGAATAGTGAGGACAAAGTATTGTAGGCTGTTGTCCAGTAGCACAAATTCAATGAGAGTGATCTAAGAGTCCTCTTAGAGTAAAGCTTTTTCCTTTATTGCATGTGATGTGCTTCATGTACCCAAGTACCTCTTTATTCCCTGGTATTTCACATCCAGGAAGTGATTTAATTTTACCTCTAAGTACTCTTAAGAGATAAATCTGACACACTGGTTTGTGTTAATCTTTGTTTCACAGAGCTTAAGCTATACCACTGTGTTGTTTGTGATCCAAAGGCAGCTGAAAATCTCCCCAGTGTTGTATTCCCTTGGTTTCCTGCTGTGCAGAAAGTCATATCATCTTCTGTTCTGTAGTTGTGTTTTATCCTTGAGAAAGCTGGAACTGATGGTGAACTGAAATAGCTGTCAGGCTGGAGCTCTTCCCCCAGCTGCCCTTGGTGAATGGTATATAACAGTATGGCTGTTTTTGTAACATTTCAGAAGCTCTTCCAAGACTGTCAGCTGTAGTGAGAACTTAATGGTCAAGTTTCATCGAGGTTAACAATGGTACTGCTTCCTGTTGCAACACTGCTGAGAGAACAAAATTGTACTTTCAGGGTTAAGTGTGAATTAGGAACACAAAATACAAAGATTTGAGGGATATAAAAGGGATTAATTCTGTATTTGTTGTTAAGGTCAGTAGCTCTATTTTAAAGTCTGTTTTGCATCTCTACTAAATATTGTCCCTGCTCAATAAACCTTTTGAGTATGTGTTAGAATCTGAAGCATGTGCTTAACTGCTTTGCTGAATTGGGGCCTTCATTACCAAATTGCAGGTGTATGTTAGCTTAAGTGTTTAAGGAAAAAAATAACTGTAAAACAATACGTGCTTTGTTCTGTTCAGTGCATTACATTAATGAAAAACATCAGAAGTGCTGTGCTGTTGCTGTGCTGTCCCAAACTGATTTTATATAGTTAATGGCTCAAATGCTCTGTATGAGATGTGGTGCAATTAAGAATTAACATGGAGTGATGAATAAAAATTCGAAAATTGAAAGTGAGATTCTATTTTAGGGTACATAATATTATTGCAGAATGTGACTTCAGATGTTTTCCTGTTTAAAAGTGCATTTCAATTATATATTCGTTAAAATCTTACATGGATATTAGAGCATTTATTATTCATGTGCAATAGCTGGGGCTCTGTAAACATTACCATACTAAACTGCTCTGTATACGAGGGTTTAATAATGTGGTCATAAAAGTGTGTTTTACACATAAAAGTGTAAAACTGGTCTGCCAGAAAGCTTGTGCTTTAAAAATAAATAACGTTATTTAAAGAGAGAGATTAAGAAGGAAATGGAAGAAAAAGTGGGCTGTGTCTAACTCATTCCTGATAAATATTTGATCAATATGTTCTTCAATAGATAAATAACCCCCCATTTAGCTAGAAAAAGTGCTGAGTTAATCTAGTATTCTTCAAGCCTGAACTTACATTTCATGTTTGTTGCTACATAAAATGTTCATACATATAATGAAGGTGTGCTTTCCATGCAAAAAGTAAACCTGCACTGTGTAAAACACATCAGTGTCACAGGGTTTTTGTTTTGTGGTGCTACCTGTGAGGCTTCTGTAGCCCAAGGCACCTTTGGCACATGGAAATCCTTTGTTATCTGTCACAAATATGGGCCTGTGTCATGCTGTAGGAATTGTACATCTTTTCTTCTCCACCAACATAAAATTAGCTGTAGCTACATTGGGCTAAATGAGACCACCAGATTGTTGTGAGATATATGTAAAATACTGGACTCTGATGCGAAATAGGAGAGAAGATACATTCTGATTTACTAGAAATGCTATGAAGTCTTGGAGTTTTCTGTGGGAAAGCTGAGAAGTACTTGCTACTCTTCCCAATGCATCTTCTGACCAAGGCAAAAGTGACAAGTTTAGATTCAGTTGGTTCATATGTCTTTTAGTTCTGAGATTCTTTAGGACAAGTTTGAAATGATACTAGGGGTTTTTTTCACCTTTGCACTTATATGTACATTAATACAATTTACAAATAACTGACACATTTGTGCTGTGGTCTGGAGTAACAATATTTAAATTTAGTAAGAAGTTTTCGTGTTTGTTAGATTGTGGTTTTAAATCAGTTGGGTTAGTGACATTTTACATTAAAGTTCAAAATTAATATTGTGTGTTGTGAGAAACATATTTAGGAGATATAAGTCTTCATATTTTCATTCAAGATTTGACCTTGGGTGCATTCGTAGGCAAGAGAATAGATACTCTGCAGATTTCTTTTTGTCTTTGCTGGATATAAGCTGAAATCCCTCAGTGATATTTTGTGTAGCAAGGTGTATGAAATCAAATGGGGAATATTGTCCCTTGAAAATAAGAGAAAAACATACCTGAAAAATGCCAAATAATGTAAACAATATTTGCATATGCATTTTTAGCTTTTATAAATCAAGGCTTAATTTCCAGGGTAAATGTACTGAATCTGAGAAAAATTGTGAGAGTTCCCATTTCATCAATGTCTTTTTCTTACATTTTAGCTGTATTACCAAGAAATAGAAAGGGATTAGCTTCTAGCAATGAGGTACCTCAATGAAATCTGAAAAAAATTTCCTTTTTCTTTTTTTTTTTAACTTTTTTTACTTGTTTTTCATTCCTTGCTAGCACTCTTGAAAACACCAAAGATTTTGGATGTGTTCTGCAGATGACAATTAACCTGTTTGTATTTACCAGGCATGAACTGTTGCTATTGTATACGTGCTGTTCCATAAACACTGGAAGGATAACCAAGTGACTTGTATTTTTCTGTTGTCTTCCAAGGGACGTCAGAGATGGCTTCAGAAGAAAAAGCTTCTATTCCTCTCATTATGTGAGAGATCGATCCCCTCACAAGAGGGACTCTCCTTTCTTCAGGGAATCGCCAGGGAGCCGAAGGGATTCTCCACACAGCAGATCTGGCTCTAGTGTCAGCAGCAGGAGCTACTCTCCTGAAAGAAGCAAAGCCTATCCTTTCCACCAGCATAGCAGAAGTATGTCATCTTTACATAAAAGAAATATTTCTTCTCAGCAAGGTAATGCTGGATTAATGATGTGAACTGGTTAGTGAGGTGAAACTGCAACTCACTGTTTATGCCTTTTTTCCTTACATGCTCCTTTTAAAATGGGAAAAGCTGACATTTTGTGCCATCTTTGTGCTGTCTGCTCTGGTTGTTTCATTGTACTCTCTGTTCCCTTATGTATTTCATGTGGGAGATGGTAGGTGTTATTTTGGTCTCAAGTCTAGACTGACTGTAGGAGTTTCAGCTGCACAGCTTTTTCTAGTATTTTATGTTCCTTTTAATATCAGCTCCTGTTACTTCTTTATGTGCTTCATTGCGTTTCCTGACAAGAAACTTTGCTTCATCTACAGCAGATGAAGACATTTCTTCCTGCATCCAGAATAAAACAGGGATTAAAAAAATGGAGTAATGAAAGTACATACTTCTACTTGTTGCATTTTCTCCAAATTTTACTAGGCTTTTGAAACTGATTGGTTTTTAGCAATTACATTTCAATATCAAAACCTCTCAGATCTTGCTCTCCTCAAAGATATGTGAAGCGTATCTCAGTTTAGTCTGTTCTGACTTTTAAAAGCTTGGCTCTTAAAGTTTCCCAGAAGTCTATGAATCATCTGTTTTGAAAATATTTGAGAGGTTTCATATTCAAATGATTTTTTGGGGAAAAAAAAAGAAATTGCTTTTTTTAGTATACTGCAATCTTAGCCACTCTGTTTGTACAGCTTATGTAAATTAATCCAATTTGATTTCCCTTTCTGCAAATGCTTTCTAGTGAACTATGCAAACCTACTGTTCATTTTGGCAGCTTTTTAAAAATTAATTAGTTTTTTTTTACTCACTGAGAAGGCACATTGTGTTTCCAGAGTGACATTGAACCATTATGCAGCACTTCTTGTCAAAAAAGATCTTTGTAGTTTAGTTAACATTACAGTGCTTTTAACATTTTGTTGCAATACTTCGTGAACAAAAATTCCTCTAAGTGTAGGAGAGGAAGAAAAAAATAAGATAGTTAAATAATTTTCTAGAAGTGTTGTAAGTGTGCAGCTTGTAATTACTAGGGATGGGAAATCAATGTTGTGAGCAACCATACAAAATTATGGAATGTTTCTTTTTTTTTTTTTTTAAATTTGAGCTGACTTTGATCATGTAAGTGTACACTGTATTGTTAGAATTACTCAGACAATAGTGGAGGTAGTGATGTAGAAGCAAATATGTTCACAAACCAGAAAAGGTCCTGATCAAGAGAGGAACTTACATCTAGGTCTATGGTTTTTGATATTTTCTCCCATTTGCCTGGTTAAATACCTTTCCCAATCACCTTTAGTTAAGCTTTAAGAGACCATCTGAGTTGTACACTGGACTATTTCTTTATTCCTTTCCCTGGAAAGGAGGACTACTAAAATGTCCCTCTAGATGACTGAATTAAAATACCTATTTGCAAGGTGTAAATGGTTTAAATAATGCTTTTAGAATATTTTTTGAATGTGATTTGCCTTAGGTAAGCTCATGTATTGCATATTTAAAAAGGAACATCAAGTGGGACATTTCATATATGTCAGTAGTACACTTAAATGGATTTACAACATGCAAAGTATATACTATTTCATGTGGAATTTGCAATATGGCATATTTCTAAAATATTATAGTGCTGTTTAAAATCATGTTATCTGAATTGATTTGGCCATATGGCTTCCACTGAAGAAGGAATATCCCACGCTCTATGCCCCTCCATACATTAGGAAAAATACAGAATTTAAACAAAGAAAACTGTGGGGGCATGAAAAGGATTGGTAAAGGGAGGGAAAGGGCTAATGGAAAGGGCAAGCATTCATCTGTGATGGGAGAGCACGGAGAGAAGCAGGATGGTATTCCTTCACAGGCCCAGGCAGTAAGGGGTCACAGTATAGTGGTGTGCTGAGGAGATGCAAGAAGGCAGATGCTGGTGCTTGGAGAGTGTCTTGTTTAATTTTACAGGTAGGGCTGTGGGGCTCAAAATAGCCACTCACATTCTGAAAGAAATGGCCTAATAATGTCTTCTAATTAAATGGTGTTTTTTCACTTTGATAACTTTGAATAATTTTTGGCCATTTGTATGAATTAATTGCATCTGATCAGGTGCAAACATATAATCCATTCAACTGAGATAATCTTTAAAGAATCCAGTCTGACAAAGGAGGCATGTGCAAGGCAGAGTTAAAGTAGTCCATGAATTTAAAAGGAGGTGGCTCGTCTATGGGGCTGAAAAGCAGGTGTCACAGGAGCAAAACTTGTGTTACTTAGTGGTGACAAGGGAGATGTTCTGTGTTTTGTTGCTTTGACTCATTAAACTAGAGCCCTATTTAAAGCCATAATGAACAATCACATTTATAGTTCGACAAAAATAATTTCTATCCCAATTTTCATAACTCTTTGATAGATTTTTAAATGAATTCCTTTAATAATTGTATTAATAAAAATTAATTTGAAGCCAATGTAAGTGTACATTACCTTGACTTATTTCTGATCAGTCAACTGTTTCCCAGTGAGTATGAATAGTCTGGTTAATTTAGGCCTACTGACAACGTGTTTGCTGTTTTACTTACCTTTTCCAGATGTCTTAGATGTAATCTGTGGACCACAACTTCAAAACTAGTAGTTTACACTGCAACCAGTTCTGTTGCTGTGGGCTGCCTGTAACTGGTCTGTGGCAAGACTGTGTGATTGTGATTAGCACTGTGAATTTGATTTGACATTTTGCCCATTGTAACTTTTATAAGAAACACAGCAATCTTACAAGAAGCATTTACTCTGTGGCTGATACAATGCAGGACTGTTTCCCATGGCAGTTGTTTTCAACATACTGTGGCCTGCTAAACTAGTTCATACACTACCTGGTTACCCTTAGTGATTGACTGGTGTCTGATATTTTAACTGTTTATATAATTGCAGGAATATTAAAAAGTGAAATCACATCATCTTGCAGAATCATACTGATACACCCTTTCAGTTAATGATGGAAAAAAGGACAGTGGGTTTTCTTAAATGCATGAAATGACATAGCTGTATCTTTTGTCTCCTTGGGAAGAGAAAAAAAGTGTTACCAATATTTATCAGATGGTGGTGCCTGTAGATTTTACAGAATCACAGAATCATTAAGGTTGGAAAAGACCTCCAAGATTGAGTTCAACCTTTGACCAAACACCACCCTGTGAACTAGACCATGGCACTAAATGCCACGTCCTATCATTTCTTGAACACATCCAGGGATAGTGGCTCCACCACCTCTCTGAGCAGCTGTTCCCAAGCTTAACCACTCTTGCAGCGAAAAGATTCTTCCTAATGTCCAGCCTGAGCCTTCCCTGGCACAGCTTGAGGCCATTTCCTCTTGTCAGTTGTTGTCTGGGAGAAGAGTCCAACTCCCATCTTGCTACAACCTCCTGTCAGGTTGTTGTTGAGGTGATAAGGTTCATGTCTGATGTGAGAAAATTTCACTGCAATTTTTCTAAGCCAGTAAGCATATTTGCAATATATATCTTTAATTTCTCAGTCATTAACTTTTTGTTAATTGTAGGTAAAGAGAGGCCAGTTCAGTCACTGAAAACATCAAGAGATGCGTCACCTTCAGGGTCCACAGCAGTACCTTCATCAAAGGTGAATTTTCTTTTTGAGTGTTTCACACCATGGTTTTAGATTGCTCATTGTTAGATTTTTTCCTCAGTTGAAAGGAGATACTGCATACACCTGTTAAAGTGCATATTCCTTACTATATTACTTCCTATTCCTTACAATAGGAATAGGTCTTAGAATTCTGTGTTGTTGTGAATATGTTAGTATTATAGCTCATTTTGACACAGAGACACCTGCCATGTTATTCATGGGGAAAAAAACCAGGCTTTGGTTGTGCTATGTCATTCTAAGTACTTATTTCTTACATGTCTCTCTTAAAACTGCTGTGCCAGCTGATTCCCATTGTCCTTAAGGGGGGAAGCAAGTGATGTAAATAGAGAAAATAAGATAAAAGCTATTATGCACAAGTTACACTGATTTGGATCATAAAATATACTTTATAATTAGTTCACCTATTTTGCTTATAGACTCAGCACACTGCAGCTTAATATCAAATCCTTTCTTAATACACACCTTTGAGAACAAGGAAGCATTGCAAAATCTCTTGCTCTTGTGTTAATATGTAGCTTGAGCTCTGTATTCTGTAAATGTTCCACTTTCTTCTTCGGTCAGATCTGATCTATACTGTATTGGTTTTTTGTCATCAGTTTGCAAGTATCTGCTGGCAGTGGATATCCACTTGATATAGGCTGCACAAAATGAAACTTTGGTGGAAGTAATTTCCCCAGACTGCATAAATATTTATTTGGTGTGCATCAACTGCAGGAATGGAAATACTTCCATGACTGTTTATTGATTTTTCTCTTGAGTCCCCAAATCTGCTTATAATGTAACTGCCCTGTGTTAGTGGAGCCTTTTGGAATCAGCCTTTTGGCTGGAATTGCACTGAGCAGTTCAGTTACCTAGGTGCTTCACTGACTCAGAAGTAGCGACAGAAGTAGTCTTGGCAAAACATGAACACCTCCAGAGCCAGAGTCTTACAATTTATCAAGACTTGAGAAATTAGTTATGTGGTATATATTAGCAATTAAAGGAGATGATTTTCAATGCTTTAAGTTATAATTTAGCTTTGAAATTCTTACAAAGGTATATGTGTCCATAGCAATACCTCTTTTCACTGTAGTATCTATTTGCAAATATAAAAAGGTATTTTTATCTATAATTATTTTTTATGTATTCATGCATGTGAATTAATACATGTTGATGTTACGTGGTCTTAGCCACCTGTTTGACTACAGCATGAAATCTTTTGTGTTTTTCTTTATTAACTGTATAGACTGTAAACCTTGGAGGCTGTATCCAATGCAGAGCAAAAGAGTGTGTGAGACAGGGACAGCTGCTGAGCAAAGTGACAGGCTTTTGCTTTTCTGTGTTATTGATGAGATTAAAAAAAACCAAAAAAACCCTGACTTCTGTTTTGAGGTGAGGGGCGGAGGGAGAGAGAAGTTTAGAGTTTTTTTGAGATCTATTAGGTTAGTTGTTTCTTGCAAGTTTGCAGCCTAAATAGCTGCTGCTATTTTCAACTGAGTAATATGTTCCTGTTCTGTCACTTCAGCTGAAGTGTACCTGTGCAAATACCATTACTTTATTCCATAAAATTCACTCAGGATTTAATACATATTTATCAATATTCCACCTATAGAATTAAATTTAGTGAAATTAAACAGTTTGGTTTTTTTGGGTTTTTTTTGCATTCCAGTAGGTATTAGTTAATTTATTTTATGGCTTGTGGAAATATAGCAGGTCATGTGAGATTTTCTATTAATTATATTACTCCTTTCTTTTAAGAACTCCTTCATATCCCTGCACATTGAACTTTGTCACCTCCTGACTTCACTGTTGTAATTCTGTGATTTGCAGTTAGAGAAAACAGGGATTCCTATTAGAACATTGTGTTGCACTTGTCTTCTGGAATCAGATAAAGGTGGTGTCTTTTTGACACAGAATCCTGGAAGGATTCTGTGAATTGCATATTTATGCCATAATACAGTACAGAGGTATTTGGATAATACTTTGCTTGAGGTAAGCACAAAAGATGTGAAGACAAAGGAGTTTTGGTACTGGCCATTTATGTAACTTAGAATGAACTAGTGGTAAGAGATGGAATGTTGGTTTCTTTCATCTGGGTTTTGTTTGCTTTTTTCTTTGTCTACCTGTTTGCTAAGATGGAACAGGCATTGGGTAGAAATTGTTACAGCCTTTTTCAGGCAGTAGAATTTTTGTATCTTTTTCAGATAGCCATCTTAGTGTAGCAATTTTTAATGCTAGAGTGGTGTAAATTCTTTGGGTGCTTCTATACCTTTATACTTAAATACCACATAGTAGTAATGAGATTTATAAAGCCAGCTATTCCTAAACTGATATTTGTCATTGTTTGCTGGTCTGATAGTAAAAGCTAAATAGTGTTCTTAGAGTGAAGTCAATTTTTAGGTATTATTTATGTGAGAATTTCCATTTGAAAAGGTGGATTTAGAAGAACATAAAGTCATGACTGCCTCGATTATAAATGATTAGCATTCCCCCAAATAAAAAATAATGGATTTTAATAGAAACAGTTCTAATCACTTAATTTGTATAAAATAGATTTTGTCCCTAATTAGCTCAGGTTTTATATGCTACCTAGTATTTAACAGTTTATTTTAATTTTTTTTACAACCTTTTGTATGTGAAAATCACATTGAATTATCAGTTCATTCTGCTTTTGTATCTGACCTCTTTCAGTGCCCAACAGGTCTCAAAATTTTTTTCTATTATCTCTGATCTGTGAATTTAATAAATGTTATTCAGAAAGTACAGTGTTTTTCTAGCAGTCCATTGACCTGCACTGATTTATCTTTTTTCCTCTTCTCTTGTTTCTTTATTATCTGCTCTCTCCCCTCCCACTTTTCTTTCTAAAAAATTGGACAGCAAATGAAATCATTTCAGCTTTATTTTTTCCTATGTTAAAATGTTTTAGGGATTGGAATAACTGTTTATTTTAATTTTGAAGATTTTTGCCTTATGTAAGTGTATTTCATGTTAAACCTTGACTATAATGTTTTTGTACAGGCCTTGGAGAAGAGTAACAGACTGTCAGAAAAGGAACTTGCAGAAGCTGCAAGCAAGTGGGCAGCTGAAAAGTCAGAGAAGGCCGAGGAAAGCAATTTACCTGAAATAACAGAGTATGATGTAAGATAGGACTATTAATCCACTTAATTCAAAGTGTTACAACAATAGGCTCTTGTTATTCTGTACTCTTCATAAAGGCACATTTTGTAACTTAATCCTGAATTTTTCAGCCTATGCTATTAAATATTTGTTGAAAGGGAATGGGAGGAAGACTAAAACCTTGCAATTTATTTATTTTGAAAAAATACACATAGCCAAAGTATTGTTAGTATAATTTGAATTGATGTTGAGCTGCAACTGACACAATAAAGTTTCAGCTCTCCCAAACATTCTCCAAGGAGCTCTTCTAGAAGTGTAAGTCTGTATGCCTACTGAACTCCTTAAAATTAGGAGGGTACTTCTGAGTCAAAACATGAGTGTACAGGTAAAACATAAGACTTAAGGAGAGAAACTCTGGTTTGTTGAGTTCTGTTTCAAGCTGTGCCAGCCTACCATGTCCTGTATTCTTTTCCAGAAAGCAGTCCTCCATTATATTAAAAATAAAGCTTACGTTATTACTACAGTGGGTATATTTTCTATTTACCTCAGAATGCTTATTTCATTATTAATCAACATTAATTATTTGCCAGTTTTTCCCTTTCATTTTCACCTCTCCTTATCTTCTACTCCTGGCTATATTGAAGTATGATTATAGCCCTTCTCAGTCATTTGTTACACTGCCCTTGGATAGGATGTCTTTTTTGGGTTCTGTTATGTTAGTGGAAAATATATTTGTGATTTAAAACAACCCAAATATTATGTAATCAGAAATAATCTGTTTTAATTCTGTGATAATTTTCTCTTTAACTTTCACTTTGTTTCAACTTTAGAGGTGTTCTTAAAAAAAGCAAAATAATATCTACTTCACAAAGTCATGTTTTAGCCTTTCCAATTAATGGGTTTGATTTTTTTTTTGTTTGTAAATAATTTTGGAGAATATGAATGTGTCTTGGAAAGCATCACATTTCCAGTTGTAGAATGTAAGGGCTAGGTTAGAGAAATAAACTCACTGAATCCATATTTATCTGAACTTTCAAGTCCTGTCCATTGATGTATGAATGCATGAGCAGCTCCTCAATAGTGGTCAGGAAGATCTAGTTAGATATATAAACTGGAAAAAGCAATTAAAAAAAGAAAAAAAGGGAGGACGTATAAGAGTGAAGAAAAAGCAACAGCTGATCCAGGGATGGATACCATATGACGGAGAACAAATATGTGGACATTTCTGAGAGGTTCAGCAGAGAAGTATTGCTGTGATTCTTGATGAGGGGAAGGTAATGCAGGGAGGAAAGAACAGAGTGGGCCACATGGAGAAGAGTTGTTTAAAACATCCTCCATGCCTCAGAGAAAACTGCAGTGGCAAAAAGATTAATCATATGGAATCAAAGTGAAGCAATTGTAGTTGATTGTGGTACAGTCTAAGATTTATTGATTAAGAAAGTGAGCTGTAGAAATGCTAGTGAAGGAGGTGAGGCATCTCATTCTGGGTCTTAGAAGAAAGGACTTCTCACCTTGATTATTAGTAGGCTGTCACATATGAATTGCAAGAATTCTTAACTTTTTCCTGTTTATTTTCCATAGTGCTTAATAGTTGAACTTTGTGTTGCACTGAGCTTTTTTAGTAGCCTTCACTCAGTCTCAGGCATTTCATTCTTTACTGTGATAGCAAGATTTGGGATTCAGTTTTAATGGTTTGTTTTGCTGCTAAGGTTTGAGCATATGTTCACAGGACCACTTGAACTTTTTACTTCCTTTTTCTGTCTAATGCTTTTCTCTTTCATGTTAGTTAAGTCTTAAGAATCTTCACCTCTATTTTTGAATAATAGAAACTACTTTCCATCTTCTGCAATTTTCAAATCCTATTTAAAAAAACAAATTACAAATTCATTCCATAATACTGGATTTAAGTCCTGTTGTAAAACAAAATTACTACGTTTTCTATATAAACTCCTTGGAGCTGGCATCTGTTTTCTTTGGAGTAGGAATACTGTATTCATTTCTATTTTAGAGGGAAATTTATACAATTCCTATACTTCAGTTTGATTTTTCATGTTACTAGAAATCTTCAACTCACGTTTCACTTTGCTATATGAGAGTTATTGGAGTTCCTTTAATAACAGACCTGTGGCCCTGCTTCAAGAGTTCTCCCTAACACCATTTTTGTTTTGTTGATGCCTATGTACCTTTGATTTTGTTACTTTTATCCTTTCCCAGAAGGCTAATCACATTTTCATTGTGGATTTTTCTTGCTTTCTGATGTTAAAAATACCACATACACAAATTTCTTCTCAGTGGATGGGCAGGTAGAGGTGACAATGTGACATCATTGTTTTTACATAATGAAGGCTGTGTCACAGGAGGTTTTATCATGTCATGTTTTCTACATGTTTGAAACACGTATTTCTGTACCTCTTAGAATTGTAGCAGTAATAATACTTCACTAATAGTCTTGATGAGCAAGCTCATATTTCTGATGACTGTGTTTGGGCTTTTGGGGTTTTATCCTCACACCGTGGTTTTTATTTTTCTCTGAAAACTGAATTTATTGTTTGTTTCGTTTTTTTTAAGGCTGGATCTTCAGCTCCATTATACATTGAGCAAACAGAGGAAGCAGAAGCAAATCTAATGGATAATACAGAATTATACGAGGACAGCCAGCTTCTTAGTCGTTCAAAAGCAATTGCAGCTAAGACAAAGGAGATTGAACAGGTGAGTCTTGGCATTTTGTCACTAATACAGTAATAGTTTGCTCTGCTAAAATTACCTTGATTTATTTTTTCCTCCTCCTTGGACTGTAATATGAATGTAATTTGATTTTTCAAGATGATGTGGTAACATCTCCAACTGTTTCATTCCAAAGAACCATGGCATTTATCTGCACATGGAAATTAATGGTAGTTTTCTGCAATTTACATGCATCTATTGCTGTTTTGCAAGTTGAGACAATGAATGCCTTCTTAATTCTAGTGGCCTTTGTTCAGTTGCCTGTGAGGCCATTTCCTGAGCTGCAACACTGTTCCTTTTTATTGACCCTTGAAAACCAGCTTTCTACTCAATTGTTCTTGGCTTGTTTAGTTTTTATTTTTTCCCCCTTCTATTAATATTGACTTTGCATAATCATGTTCATGGTGGAAACAGCTTTCCACATATGTGGGATCCTGCTGGAATGGAGTTTACCAGAGTGTGCTGTAACTATGAGAGCCATATTGAAGTTGGTTTATCCCTGTGTGTCTGATCACAGGGCCACAAATGTCCTGAAAGAGCTAGGACCAAATGCATAAAATTAGGGTTTTGTAAAAACGACAAACTGAAAAAAAAAATACACAGGCTAGAAATGGATTTCTAAAACGTAGCTGCTGCAATTAGTTAGCCTTATGCTGGTAAATCTATGGTTAAATTTCCCTAGCCCTTAAGGACAGGGTTATAGTGAAATTGGATAAAAATTTTGTCATAAAACCCAAATACTGTTTTCTATATGATCTAATGCTATTGTGTTTGCTAGAGTTTGCACTTAATTCTAGGGAAGTCTAGATTATGTTCTATAAATGGAATACTTTTAGTTCACAAAAGCCTGAGTAATAACTTTGATTTGGGTTTTGCACAACCAGTTTCTCCTGTTGTTGATTTGAATATTGAAGCTGTCAGTTTCTGCAGAATTTAAATAAGATTCTAGAATGATGATAGAAGTATTTTACTGAACGAAACAAGATGCTTATTTTCTTATATACCAGGTACTGTGAATTTTTAAAGAATTAGACAAGATTTTTATTTAATCATTAAAAATTAAGACGGGAAAATGAACTGCATATTTTTTACATAAATATTTAAAATTATCTTTTGCATCTGCAGTTAAATTTTCTGGATTTTTAAAAAATTATTGTGATAGACCTGATGATTTTCATAATCATCATGAATATCGTAACAAGTCATCATAATTAAACACTGTGAATATTCCTACTATATATGGAATCAGTCTGTAGAAATTTGTACACTGTTGTGTTTACTTTGAGTTCTCAGCATCTAAAAGTTTTCAAGAGGCATTTTTTCAGTTTGCACTGGACAGCTGTTAAGGTATTTTAAATAAGTTAGAAATGAAGTCAGACAGGGCGTGTGCCACTGGTTATGTGTTAAAGGATTGGTGAGGGCCCAGCTAATGTTTGAGGAAGTGAGGTTTGGCCCGTTGAACCTCTTCTACTTCTGTCTTCTAAATTTTTCTTTCTCTTGGAGCACCAGATCTTACAATGTTTGCTTTTTGGTTCATATTTATTCTCAACCTGATTATCAAGTATTTCTTGGCTGTTCCAGACTCCTGATAAAGCCTTCTTTGCTTTGCCCTCTCCATATCCATGTGTCTCCAAAGCTCTAACCTGGAAAAGGAGCAAAATTTTCCAAATATGTACTTTGACTTCACAGGATGGTACTATTTGAGGAAAACCCAGAGGCAAAAAACTGTGCTGACAGAACATGCACGGTGTTGCAATGCGCAAATCCATTGCTGTGCAGCAGAGAAACAGGCAGTCTGATGCCCTGGGCAGGAGGGAGGTGGCAGCTTGTGATATAGTCTGTTTGTTCTCTTAAGAAAAACAAGTGAAAATATCCCTTGAGCAATTGAATAAAATATTCATACAGGTGTTCTGTTTTAAATTAGTTTGTCTCAGTATCTTGTGTATCGCTCATATCACTCTTTTGTAAAGTTGCCTCTGTCTTTTCTCTAAGCTACAATAACACAATTACCAATTTCAGAATTTTAAATGAAGCATCATTGTAAATGATCACTCTGGCTCATCAAGAAAATAGTTGTATATTATTTATTTGATGGGGGACTTACTGCGACCATTCATGTAAAATCATGTCATTTGAAGAAAAACTAAGTTCTTGGTGTGCTGATGATGACAGGGCAAAATGTGTCAAACCAAGGGCTAGTTGCTGTTTGCTATACAGTGACTACCTTTTAGGAATCTGCAATTGCTTTGCAAATATTAACTGAAGCTGACACAAAGAGAGGAAACTAGAAGTTCTGCTCATGGATAAAGGCTTGGAAAAATCCAGGCACTGTTTAAACAGAGCCAAGAATTATCTGTGTCACTCCCAAACTAGAAAAACTTTGAAGTATGTATTTCATTTGACGTGTGCCAGTATTACCTGGAAAGGAAGGATATGGTTACAGATGCACATATGCTTGAAAACGTTTCTGAACTGGGACTGCAGATCCTGGACATTTTTGGTCTCATCTTTGAAACAACAGGCATAGTGACATTATTGTGGAAACATCTAGGTTGCACAGGACTTACCCGAGCCAATGTCCTCAAAACAGGGCCTTGGATCAGGTCATTCAGGGCTCTGTCAAATTGAGCCCTGCCTGGTTGCAATGAAGGAGGCTCCGCTGCTTCCCTAGGCAGCCTCTTCCAGTGTCTTGGGCTCTTTGTTATGAGCTCAGCTGCTATTGCAGTCCAGAACATGGTTTCTTTCCACCAGCTTTCTGCTCACTTCTCTTGACAGCTTTCAGTCTGCATTCTTGAACTGCAGAATCCCAGCTCCTTGGTGTGGTCCCCTGCTTTTGGGTCCGGCTCCACTGGGAGTGGGCTCTGTTGCTCTCAGGGAAGGGTTCATTTCCTAGAACCCTCTGACTCTTTCTGATTGGAAGAATGGATTTTTTCTGGCACTTTTGCATGGCAGGTACCGTGGAAACTGTTCCCTTCAATCCAGGTGCAGAGTGTTCTCAATCTTTGTGCTTCTGCATGGAGTGGAAATTCTACAGCATTAATGTGTGTCTCATATTTTAATATATCCCATGGTGTGTTTTTAAATGTTCTGTCTATAATAAAAAGCTTTTGAGAGTTTTTTTTAATAAATAGAATACTGCGATAATTGGCTTTCTGGGTTAGGATGTTTTTTGATTGTTTGGTTTGGGGTTTTTTTGAAGTTAGGTGTTTCCTTAGATCTTTGAATATGTATTTCCCTCTTTTCTTTGCTTTTACAGTTTTGAAATGAGGTGTTAAATGTTGTCTGGGCATTTGTCTGAGCATGGTGAGGTAGAACCCCATTAAACAGATGCTTAAGAAATTGGTCTGGTTACTTGAGAACAGCATAATGAATTTTGCATCTGCATGTCAGGATCAATGAATGTCTATAGTTTGCTAATGTAACCAGTTCATGCACTTTTTAAATACCTTTGCATTTAATAACATGCATTATGCATTAAGGTAATATTTTGGAGTTGTTTAGTTTCTGGTTTTATATAGTTAAGGATCAGCTTATGCTTTTAGCATGTAATATGCTGAAGTGTGGTGTTTTTTTAAGAAGTGATGACAAATATGTCCCTGGTGTTAAATTCATAATTGGAGCTATTCAGCATCAGTGTTACACAAAAGGCTATCTCTTTGTTCTTCCTTCATGAGCATGGGTAGCAGGGATTCTTGAAATGTCTTATCTTGTCTAGACATCGAGTCTGTAACACTGTGTTAATTAGTCCATTATTATGTGTCCACTTTTCTTACATGTTGCATATTCAAGCTGGAGTGACATGTATTACCTGTAAAAATCTGTTCTTTCCTGAAGACAAATTTTACCAAATGACAATTTTACCAAGTACCCTCCTTAATTCTGGCAAAAAAATCAAACCTGTGAGTTTTTGTCTCAGTTTGGCTAGTACCACAGAGTTCTGGTGTCTAAGGAATTAATTAAGTACAGGAATTAATACATTCATGAATGCTTTTTTATTCTTAGTGGAATCACTGGCTGACTCTATGCTTTCAGCTCACCAATGTTTTTAAATGTTCAGCACAACAATATTTTTAAATGTTTAAACGTAGTTTAATTGGTTCTTTAGTTGACGTTCTAAATTAATATTGCTTGTTAAGAGTCCTCAATAGTATTAATGAACTGTTACCCTAATGGGACAGCCTTCTTGCTGGAAGATGCTGAAAATCAGAGATCTTTCTAAGGCTTGTGTCTGAAACTTCATAGCTATGGTGCATAGAAAGAAGGGAAAATGAAAAACAGGTGTTAGTGGTTACAGTGTGTGTGTAGTTTGAGAAGAACTGTTTCTTGTTCCCCTTCTTTGTCATAGCTCTTGTTCTGGTAAGATCTATGTGGCAAGGGCTGAATTGTCTTAGTATGTACTTAACACTTGTTAGTGAGACTGTTCTCTGGAGATGCTGCTCTGAGAGAAGACTGACCTCTCACAAAGTGATACTTTACATTGGAAGGACTTCGTTAAAAAAAATTTGGTTTTAATATCAACAAAACATGAAGAAAATTATACAGGCATTTCTGTCATAATAAAAATAGCTACAGTTTGTGTAGTGTTTGGAAGTTTACTGTATGCCTTCCTCCCTCTCCCCAACCCCTCCTGTGTCCTTTGCTAGTTTTGTTTTGCTTCAAGCAAAACTATTTTACAGTTCTTCAACAGTATAAAAATGAAAGAGGATGTAAACATGAAGTGGTTTCTTCATCTTAGCTAGGGATAGGCTCATGGTAAATGCATTGGAAAAATTTTGTAAGGCTTGGATGTGACAGATTGAGTGTTTTAAGTTCTAGCAGTTTTAGTAAAATAAGTAAATTAATAAATGGGAGCAATGTGAATCCAGGAAGGGATGAAGGAGGATGTCAGAGCTGGCCCTTGGATGTACCTTTTCTTTTGAAAAGCTCACTTCAGCTGAGCCAGGGAAACTGGTTACTGTTTCCTTAGATTGGCTTGTTGGTCTGCTTGTGCTGTTGCTCATTTCAGGCAAAATTATCTAGGTTAGAAAAAATCCCCTAATTAAAATATAAGTTAAGAAGTAGGTGCGTTAAGTGAAGCTGAAGGAACTGGAACAGTAGCTAAAAACACATTAAAGGATTATTTTTGGTTGTGAATGAGGTCAGACATGCTTTGTTTCTGGCAGGAGTAGACCAGACAAGACTAACAGGCCAGATGAGAGTAAAAGATGGGGAAGCTGTAGATTTTCACTCCTTCCTAGCTTTGCTGTTGCCCTTCAAACCTTCTGTAGTTAATACACAGTGACAAGGCCTTACCGATGGACTCATCATCATCAGTCTAATTTGATTGGTAGCATAGTATGTATCATGCCTCCTCTGAGCTTATGTTTATTTTACTTAAATATATGTTGTAATTAAGTGTGTTGATTTATTTTTTCCTAATCAGGAAAACGTTTGTGTCAGGTTTTGTTATGTGCCTTAGGCTTCTCAGAAAAAATGATGATAACTCTTTTACTTGATTATATCATCTGCCTATGTAGTTTATTAATTTTTATGTATCAGTATCCCTCTCCTTATGTGTAAAAGTCAAGTGATTTATTTCTTTCTACATATTCTTTATACTATTCTGCCTTTTCTTTCATGTTAATTCTGACCTGCTAATTTTTCTACTATCTTTTAGTATTTATTCTAGATTTCCTTTTTACCATTACAAAATTGAATCAGTCACATTGTAATGCTTACTTGATTTCTATATTTCATGCTTGCCTTAAGTTTTGTNCGACCTATTTGTTAGAAATTTCTGTTTGCATGTTTGTGAAACTACAAGATGGAGAATATAAAAGCTTTTGGTAAGTTTCTTCATTGTATCTTGTATTCTCCTTACAAATACATTTATTTGAAACAGGATACTTGTAAAAGGTCATGAAAACTTTAGCTACTTAACTTTTCTTGTGTTTGGGCCACCATGCTTTAGAAGTTGTAATCCTGCACGTTCCATTTGCTCAGCTATGTTCTATTCCTTTTCTGTGGACATTAATGGGTTATTTGGTGTGCACTGCTGTGTTTGTAATTACAAACTGCTGCATATGCAAAAGCGGTGCAACTCATTTTACTCAGCACCTGAAGGTATGGTTTAATAAGGAAATACATTACCACATTTCAGATTTTTGCCAGCAGCTTTTTTCGTTGGGAAGCTGATAAAAATGAGTGTTATTTAATATGCAGCACTCATAGGGAAATAATTTTAAGAGAATTTAATACCAGAAATGTATGCATTTATCCAGTAACAGTGGGGTATTTCTTAGAGAGATTTGAATTAAATGGAACTCACCTTTAGATTTCACCACCATTCATTGAAGATATATTTGCCTTATGATTTTTCATGTGAACAGTTTTAGGCCTGGGCTGATCACATTATTTTGAAGTTGCCAGATGCTGGCTATTCAACCCATTGACAAATGTAGAATTTTTGATGTAGTGGCACTTCATGATGTGGTCAAGCAACACTGCAGACTGCAAGATCTCAGAGGATTGTTTGTTTACAGATATTTTTAAAGGGCATTGTTTACAGGTGTTACAATTTGGTGGCAGATCTCTGGAAGATTTAAATGGGAGAGGGATAGTAATTAGGTACTTGATGAAATTGCTGGACTTAGTTGAAACCAAAAGAAATGTGAAAAAACGTTCAAATCTGAAAGACTAGTCAACTTCTTGGTCAGATAAAGTGAAAATGTAAGGAGTTATTCATTAAATAGCATTTTTTCAATCAAAAGATGGTAGTGACTGTTTGACTTAAAATTTCTGGTTCTGTTGTGAGAAACCCGAAGACGAAAAACAGGATGAAAGACTTGGAAACTATAATAGTGAGTGGGCTGGAAAGAAGAAAGATTAGTTTCAAGAGATGATGAGTGTCAACAGGATTGGAAAAGGTGTTAGGAAGAGAAGAAACTCAGTAAAAATGTGTGGGCCTTGACATATAATTAGGAATTAATTTTGAGAAATTGCCTACTGAAGAAGCTGTCAAAAGTTGAGATGCTTGGAAGGATAAGCAGAATTGACACTGGCAAACCTCCTGGGAATGATGAAGGATAAAACCAGAAATGAATCGTCTGAGCCTTGGTAAAGGCAGTAGTTTCTGTGGGAGTGAGGGTTGTTGTTTTTGTGGATTTGGGTTTTTTTGTTTGTTTGTCTGGGTTTGTTTCTTGGGGGTTTTTTTGTTGTGGTGNTTTTTATGATGGGCTTTTGTTGTTGGTTTTAATAACTTGGATTTAATTCAGAAGATAGATCCTTCTCTCCAACTTGGTCTCCAGCTTATTCTTGCTTTAACAGAAGAGCATTGGTGGATTTAAGAAGTAGGTTAGCAGTGTGGGTTTTATTTTTGAACTGTTTTAAGGATTAAAGATAAAATTATCTCTTAGTGGGCTCAATCCACTGAGGATTAAAGTTTTAAGTATTTTTTATTCTTACAACATCATTGTAATTAGGGAAACTTGCTGCTTCCTGGATTGAAACAGAATAAGAACAGAATCAGTCCTGTATACCTAGTAATTAGATCCAGAAATTTAAATTCCACCAGAAATAGCTTAAGCTCAAAGAACTACTGTCTGGCATCTCTACTCCCCCAAACACTGATGATGTATTAGCTCTATCAGTATCCCTGGTACAGTCTGAGCATTGATCTTCTGAAAGAGAGGATACAGGAGTCCAAGTGGTGCTTAGAACAAGATCTATCTAGGACAAACAGAGAACAGTGTCATGAGGAAAAGTTTCGTAAAACTGTATGCAATGATGGGATGGTGGTAACTGAGCAAATAAGTAAAAAACCCATGGAAAGTGGCAAGGGAAAGGTAGTGCCAAGAGGGTAGGTGATATGAAGGACTTGATGTTTGTCATGGAAGCTGGTTTCCATTTCTCCTGCACTGACAAGTACTTTCAGGCCTTAGGAGGTTGAAATTGACAGCAACAGAAGAGTGTCACACACAAAACGTGTAGGTAGGGAAAATCTACTGAAGTGTGAATCTACAGTTTTGTGGGGTTTTGTGTGTCTTTTACAGACTGTTCTTTATACAATAGAAGCTTGTTCTGTAGATGACTGCTTTTCTGGTGCTTGTAGTTTATTCCTCTAATCCATTTGTAATCTGATTTATATACAACACTGACTCATGTATAAATATAGGATCATCTGTGACCAAAGACACTTCGGTGACAAGCTGTGTTTGTCACCTGGTCCTTAAATTTTTGTGTGTATCTCAGTGTCTCACCTAGCCTGATGTCTTCTTTCTTTTGGCAGTTGTTCCATTGAGTAGGTTAAACTCAATATGTTTTAAAGATGAGTAAATTATGCCTATTCATTTTCTCTGACCTTTAAAATACAGCGTAATATTATAGGTCTAAAAGGCATCAGAATTGGGAACTAGTAAAGTTTAATTTCCTAAATTATGTCAGGAAGAAATCTATAGTTGCATTAGTTGCCTATGCATGTACTGATTCTTTAAGTTTAACTAATGAAAATATTAGTTTTTTATCTTGGAGTATAAATGACTAATGCACATGACCATTTATTGCTGACACACCCAAGATCATTTTCCTGTTTTGTTTGACTCTTATTTGCATTCGTGTGGTGACTTGAGTCTTGTGTGGTTGTCTGGACATACACTTGTATGGATATCACAGTGGCAAGCTTCACAAAATATGGCAGAAAAACCAGGACCAAGATTCCCCACAGGACAAAGTTTATGTTGGCCTATTTTATCTTGCTGCTTTGACTGGGAAAGGTTAATAGAGTCACTCTGACTTGAAAAAACCACAAAATGTGAATACTGACAAAATTGAATGGGTCATGGGTTGTTCTTGGCTGTTTACCTTCTCACGCTTCTTGAGAAGAAGTGTTCATATATTAATTTTCTGAACTATTGAACTTCAAGTACTGCTCTGAGTGACACTAGTAACCTGTAATAGATGGGTTTGATACTGTTTCTCCAAGGTTTAATTTATTTGTTAGCAATCTTTTCCCTTCTCCTTACTCCAGATAGCTTAAATATTTGGTTTCATTACAACATGAAATGTTCCACTTATGTGGGTACTGTGTATGCTTATTTGACCATAATTACACACCTCACAAGAAGTTCACCACCTTAGTATAGTAAAAAATTTATATATTAACTTTTTTTGGTCACATGCTACCTAAATAAAAAAAAAATCCACATAAGCATTTTTAAACACAAAATTATAAATAGATTAGGATATGCTGACACAAGCTTTTCAGTGATCATCTCCAGCTGGAAATTTGCCCATTTTATTATGTTTCTTCTTCACTTAGCTTCCTGGAGAAACTACCTTGTGCAATCTCGGTATCTGTGCTGTGTATCTTTCGACTCTATTGTCTGATTTAAACTAAATTCCATTTTGGCATAAACCAAGATGATTAGTTGTTACAAGCTTTATGAAAATAGGCAGTAACAGAAACTGTACGAGTTCCAGTGGAGACTATATTATGATTGCATCCCATTATGCATCAAGAAGTCCCCTTAAGCAAGTGCTGCAGTCAAAACCAACCTGGAGCACTGCAGACTTCAGCTGCATGTTACAAGGAGTTTGGTGGCAACCACAGTTTGAGGAGTTTCATCACTGTATTGTACTGTTCACTGTAGTGGCACAGTAGTCTTTGTGGGGCCTGTCCATGAATCAGATCAAGAGAAAAGAAAGAAAAATTTGCAGACACTTACTTAACTAGTTCTCTTAAGCCCAGTGTGCTTCCTTGCATGTGCCTGCTGTTACAAAGGAGTAGCCACCCTTTGTTGTGTGTAGAACCACTACTGTCTCTGAACATTCAGTATCCTGAAAGTACTGCTTAAGACACAGTTACTTAATCAGGCAGAAATATATAGAAAGCTGTAGTCTTTGGTGGTATTTGCACAGTAACTGTTTATTCTTATCATAGGGAAGATAAAAAAGATAAAAAAGTTTCTAAGTTCAGTTTCTAAGACTGCCATGACCAGAACGGTCATCTTCCTTTAAGACACCTCACCATCTTCTGACATTGACAGGATTGGTTCTACGTATTTTTGAGAATTAACTCAATTGGAAGCAGTAGTGCCTCAGAACAGCCCCTTTCACCTGGCCTGTTGGAGCCAGACTTTGATTTATTGTGAAACGTGCTGGCCCCTAAGTTCTTGCAACTATTTCTAGCTGAGGAATGAGGTGACCTCGGAATTGGAGGGTGGAGGATATCTGGAAGAGATGAAAGGATTTATGGTGACAGGAGAGGTAGGGTTAGTAACTGAGTGTGGGAAGCAATGAACAAGGGTGGGACTGGACTTGCAGCTGAAAAAAAAAAAAAAGAGATTTTTGCCAAGATCAGGAACTGCAGCCAAGAGGGTGGGGGAAGGAATGGGATGGGGAACATGGGTGGAGATGGGAATTAATTCCACAGGAGCTCTAAAGCCCATGGGCAAGTGCAGTGGAGTTTCTCCCTGGCTGGAGGGCGTAGGCACTACATCATGCAAGAAAACCCGCTGCTATTTCTGGTGCCAGAAACAAGTGGGGAGCAGTCAGGTGCTTCTAGCTTGGTGTCTTCCTCTCTGGATGCCCTCGAGGCGTCTGCAGGAAGCTACAATTGTAAAGCAGGAAATGCAGCGTTCCTGCATCAAGTACCTGAAATTGCTTACTAAAAAATTTGATAAAACATGCCATTCACTGCTGTTGTTCTGTTGTCTGTTCTGTTCAGTTTACTGAACTGAATTAGGATGTAAATGTAATGTAACTTAATGTAAAAATTAATTTTTAATGAAATTATTAATCTAGTTACTTAAGTGTAGGTCTAGCCATAACTCAAAAATGCCCTGACAATTTTTTTTAATGCTTTTCATAGTTTTTGTCAAATTTACTCTTAGGCATCACTGCAGCTCACTGTACAGTTTTCCTTTTTCTTATGTTGATATAGAAGGAGATTTCTTGCAACTATGTTTTTGCTAAAATCAGAAGCAAAGATAAGCCAGTAATTACCTGGTGTCTCATGACCCAGATAAGTTACTAAAAAATGCTGTACTTTTGGAGTGTTCCTTTCTACTTGAAGCAGGATGGACCTTTTGTTACCCAGAAAAGCATGTATCATTACATTGGGCTGGTTCTGAAGCTTTTTGATGTGTGTAGGCATTACTCGTGTCACAGTGAGCAGCCAGAGCAGTGATCCCAAAGAGAAGTATCTCATCTACTGTAAAGGTTGTTCTAAGTATTCCTAACAAAACATATGTGCATATTGCTGAGGAGTTATATTGAGATATGCAGAGGTCTGCTGGGGATAAAGTGCTGTTGGTTTTGTCTGCTGTGGATCAAATTACATTTTAAAAGAGGCAAGGACATTTAGCATGTTACCTGAGCATGAATACTCAATGTCTGGTGTCAGGTAAGGTTTTATGGGTGTAAGGATAGAAACTTCCATTGGTATGTTTGTGATCTATTTCACTATATATCATTCAGCAGGTAGGTGTAACTAGTAAGCTAGTAGTTTTTTACTGTATTCCTTAAAGCTGCTGTATTACATATTACATTACAGCTCTGAAAGAACATGTGTGCATATGTACATAACATATACTGTGGGCAGTGTTTCCAGTCCTTAGATAATGTTTTCATGCAGTTATGGAACGTACCTTTTGTTTCTATTTTCCTGTTTGATGGAAATGCAGAAAATGTAAATGCATTTCTGTCACGAGGTGGTACAAAGATGTTCACATAATGCAATTGATTTTAAATATTTTTCAATGAATTTTTGATTTTTTTGGGGTGCTAGGGATATGAGGGCAAATATTTGCTAAGGGGATGGGGAGGACTCAGATAAAATATGGGAGAAGTGAAGGTA
The DNA here is from genome assembly GCA_013399915.1 of Illadopsis cleaveri. NCBI lineage: Eukaryota > Metazoa > Chordata > Aves > Passeriformes > Timaliidae > Illadopsis > Illadopsis cleaveri. The sequence goes on from VXBB01023386.1 coordinate 242,803, forward strand.
GTCAGAGACAGTAGTGCTTCCTTTGTTGGGTATTTATTGGCCAACTGCAGAGTCTTTGGAGCAGGAAGAGTTATTTGGCTTTGTCCACAGTGCAGTTTGCTGGGCATTGATGAACTAAGGAGAACAAAGAAAAGAGGTAAAGAAGTGAAAAAGATTAATACTAAGTTAAAGTAATATAAAGAGAGTAAATTGATTATGTTAGAACTAAGCAGTAGTTCTAAAATCTGGTTTAGGTGCATTGCAGCCAACAGATGGAAAGTGTTACTTGTATTTTCTTCATCAAGAGTGTAAGCTGTTGACTTACCCTAGAGAAGACAACTTTTTTTTCCCTTGAACAGTTGCTGTTATTATTTTACACATTCCATGGTACTCTTAAATACATAAATAAATTAAATAATTCTTTGCTTAGTATGTTAATCAATTCTTTATGTATGCTTATCCTTGAAATAGCAGAATTCCTTACCAGCTGGTTTAAAAATAGAAAGTGTGCAATGTTTATACCTTTATGGGATTTTAAGGAACAACAAGTCCACTGGATTTTCTGATTTAAATAAGAAAATATCATTCATTTTAATTGTTGTTTTTTATTTAATTTGGCTTGTTCTGTTCTAAACAATTAAATATTTTTTCCTAATTTAATTCTGATTCCAGACAGTATAGTTCAGTCTTTATTAGCATGAGCTGTTCAGGTTTTTTTGGTCTTGGTTTTGTTTGTTTGTTTGTTTGTGTTTAGTTGGGGTTTTTTAGTTTGTGAGGGTTTTTTGGTGTTATTGGGGGAGAGTGTTTGTGTTTTGTTGTTTTTTTGTGAGTTGGCTTTTTTGTTTGTTTTTGGTTGGTTTTTTTTAAGTTATGGAAGGGTGTGTGAAGGAAGGAATGCCTTATTTTTCAGGATATGTTTATATGAATAACGTGTGTGAATTCTGTATCTTTGAGAACATGTGGTAATTTTGTATGAAGTAAGGTTAAAAGGTAAATGGTATGGTACCGTTTCTTTTGGCTATTGCATTAAAGTGTTTGACCTTTAGCAACCTGTCTTTATCTTAGGCACTAAACTGTTTAGTTCTGCTTATCAAAAGAGATTCACTGCTCTCTTTCCATGCTGTTCTCATCCAAAACACACTGTATCAATCCAGCATCAGTAGACTTTATCAGCAGCAGCTATTATTCTGTTTAGAGATTAGGCATAAAAAGTTTATGTTGTAACAGTACGTTTTATTCAGTAAATATTTTCATTTGTAGTTCAGTGGTTTCAAGTTTCATTATCTAGATTAGATCTTTTGTATTACCTCCTTATTGCCTTACTCTTTCCCCCAGTTTTAGCTGTTTGACTTGAAATTACTTAGTTTGGTGTCGCTGTAAAGTGAGTTATTTTAGACTATCACGATATCTTATATCTGTCTAAAGGTAAGGCTAAAACAGCAAAGTAAGTATCTTTGCAGATTTTTGACAGATTTTCTAATTATTTGGATCCCTTCAAATCATCAACATGGTGGTGGTAATTTGAAATTTGATGAAGTATTTAGTTAAACAAGTCCCCCATACCTTCAGTTGTCTGTGTGATTTACCAAAGTGAAGCTCTACACTTTGGAGTATTGGCCAGAGGCAGAATTTCCTGTATGTCTGAAGTGACCGTAATTCGTAATGCTGCTGGTGATACTCAACAAATCTGTAACGTGCAGGAAGCCGACAGAGTTTGAGGGCAGCTGCTAGTTTGTTCAAGCTATTTTTTTTTTCATTGACTTGTTAATTTACATGATGCTTTACTGTTGTTACTAGTGAGCAAATACTGATACCATAATCAGCCTCTCTGTTTATAGTTGGAGTAAATAGGATATTTCATGAAGTAAGTCCAAGAAAACTTGAGTCTAGACTGCTTGTATCCTTGTGTCAGCATTAGAGTGTCTGGCAGGAGCAGGGCAGTGATTGTCCTCCTGTACTGGGTGGGCACTGGTGAAGTGAATCCTGTGTCCAGTTCTGGGCTCCTCACTACAAGAAGAACATTGAGGTGCTGGAGCTTCTCTGGAGAAGGGCACCGGAGCTGGTGAAGGGGCTGAAACTCAGTTCTTAGGAGGAGCAGCTGAGGGAGCTGGGGGTGTTTATCCTGGAGAAAAGTAGGATCACGGGAGACCTTATCACTCTGTACAACTGTCTGAAAGGAGGTTGTAGCCGGGTGGGTCAGTCTCTTCTCACAGGTAGCAAGTGACAGGACAAGAGGAAATGGCCCCAAGTTGCACCAGAGGAGGTTTGAATTTGGTGTTAGGAAAAAGTCACTAAAACTGTTGTCAAACATTGGAACAAGGTGCCCAGTAGAATGGTGGAATCACTATCCATGGTGGTATTTGAAAGATCTGTAGATGTGGCATTTAGGAACAAGGTTTAATGGGGCACTTGGCATTGTTGTGTTTACAGCTGGACTCAGTCTTAAAGGTCTTAAAAGGTCAGCCTTAATGATTCTCTGATTCTGAATTTTATCTCTTAAGTACTGGAAATATCCCTGTTACTTTTTGACTTGGTGGATTTGTTGCATCAAGCTGCTACCAAAATTTGTATGTGTCAGGGATCACAGAAAGCCGCTCTAAGCTGTCTGAAGAATACAGAGCTAAAGCTCTCAAAAAGAAACCCTAGCACAGAACAGTATTTGATGATCCCAGTTTCTTCTCTCTTTTTATAAGGAAAGACTGAGGCCAGACTTGAATCAAAGCTTTTCAGTGTATGCCGGAATCTGAAGGCAATCAAACACTTCAAAAAGTCATGAGTGTGTTCACGTATCTTGCCAAGTTTTCTCCCAGTCTGTCCTATGTCAATTCACCCACCCCATCAGACAACTTCTGGAAAATGTTCAGTGACACTGGATTGAATAGGGCAGACATTCCTTTAATGAGTTTGATAGGTAACAGTTCTTGTGCTGAAATTCTGCAGCCTTGTGTAACTATCTCATTAGGAAAAGCTTGAAAAGAGACTGTAGAAAGCCAGTGTTCTTAGAAGATGTTTTGAAGTACAAAATGGGCTTGTTTTTCACAATGAAAAAGACCAGTGATCTCCAAGCTCTTTTGAACCAGCTGATTGCTGTGATTCTTCAGTATTACTTATGACTGTAACCCAAACTTATGAAATAATTAGTTCCAAGTACTATGGGGATACAGTCAGTGGTACATCCACTCGGTAAATGCAGAACTTGTACTAAATTCTCTGGGAACCACAGTTGGTAATCACTGCCCTAAGACATGATTTACTCACCGTAAAAGACAATCTCTATTCCTTGTGGCTTTGTCTTTAGGGAGAGACATGCTTTCTGTTTTTACCGATTTTTGGATCAGATTTCTACTTCCAAATTGATGTGGAAATAACTAGAATTGTGGGAACAGATTTAGAAGGAGAGGTGTGCAGAGTTTGTGCATTGAGTGCTAAAAACACAGAAGGAATGAACATATTTGCAGTAAAAAATGAGGCTTCATAGCACAGGTTCTCTGACCTGCTCCAACCCCAGCCATTGCACCTGCTTTATGTTCTGTTTCTGTATATGTTTTGTATTTGACTGAAGTTACATACTAAGATAGGCAACCATTTAAACATAGATCCTGTGTTCTATGTCTGTCTGGGTTAGGTGGAAGTTCTGTGAGTGTTTCCAGATAAGCTCAATGTGGACACACTAGTGTAAAGCTATAGATAAATGTCCTCTTTAGATGCCATCCATAGCTGCTCATCATTTTCTCACCCAGGATAGGTGATTCCTCCGTGCAGCCCAACTGATGTTCTAGAATGTGACCTAATCAGACTGTTTTTGCCTATGAATTCATTTTAGGAGTAGTCCTGTGTATTACTGGCTCACACAAACAAGTGGGGTGATGGTTTCCAGCATAGGGATGCTGACAGCTGGGAAGGGGGAATAGCCTTTTCAGCCGTCACAGCTGCATGTGGAAAAAGATACCTATTCACAAGCTAAGGAAAGATTAGAGAAGTCTTCCAAAATAATTTACTTTTTCATTTATTTGGTTTTAGATTTGCAAAGAGTACTTAAAGTAAATGATGAGTGACTATTTCAAGGGTAAAGGCAGGACAGTGACTTAGACTTGAAAAAAATTTGGTTCATTATTGAGGCACTAATAAAACTGATTCATGACGCTAATGTAATGTGTGAAGTAATTCTAAACCTTCAGAAGCAGTAAGGTTTAACATAAACTAAGCCATAAAATGTTGGTAATCCAAGTAATTGTTATTCTTCTTGCAGCTGTTGCTTTTCTTTCCTGAAAAGCTGCTCATTACATACAGTAGTTTACTTGTTTTGTGTAGTATTTTCTTTATGCTGCGTATGGGGTGAAGAAACCTACCCTTTGGCATGCAATTTCAAACTTGCTTAAGCATATTTTATACCAATAAAGAAAAAAAATTAAGTTGCTGTTTGTATAGTGATGGGGAGGAAATCTTCTCTTTTAAGGACTGGTTCTTAAACTCATAGATCCACCAGCTTTGAATTTGTATTAGCAATGCTGCTGCCAGTTAATTGTGCTACTGATCTGCTGAGAGTTGCTCTTATTTGGAAACAAAGCGGGAAGGGGGGGGTGTTGTTTTTGCTTCCTATTACTGCTTATTTTCATTGTGCAGTTGGAGAAAATACAGGCAATCCACACTTCAGGATAAAATGCTGTCAAGCCCATTAACAAAAATGAGCCCACTTAATGCAGAATGTTGCTGAATCTGAGAATATTTGTAGCTGAGGATATTTGTTGAAACTGAAAATGGGATGATTTTTGTTGAGGGAAAACTAAGTTATCACAAGTCAGATTTGAGTAAAACCGAATGTGTCATTTTTGATCTTGACTTCAACACAGTCAGTCTGTGCGGATTTTGAACTACTGTAAATTTCTTACAAAATATTTGTCTGGTTTTATGACAAGAAAGATTGGTTTGTCATTTTATTGTTGCTCTTAATACACAGCCCATTCTGCTGAGCTTAAATGAGTATCACTTTCCTTTATGGTCATGGACGTAACTGAAAATTATTTAAAGCATTTTTACAAGACAATTAACATAGAGTGTTGTCGATAAACTTCACCCTTCCTGTTTTGGATGGAGCAATAACTTTACTGTGGATCAGATTTAGGAAGTGGCTTTCCATCAATTCAGTATTTTATAAATAAAAAGTTGTAGGGTGAGGCCCTTCCTTTGGCATAAAGCTGATTATTTCCTGTTTAATTCTGAACTGGTGTATTTCACCTAATGGGAGTTTTCTAGCATCTGTTGGAGAGCGGAGTTTTTAGGATTTTGTTTTCATTTTTGCTCCTACAAAAATACACTTTCTATGCTTGCATATTATTACAGAACAAAGAGAAATTATTAGATATATAAATAGTCACCCTTGTACGACTTTTGGATTTGGCCGCACAGTTGTTTGTACCTTGGCATTCTTAAACATACAGCTGGGTATTCTTATACATGAGCTGAAAAAATGTCATTGACACATCTTCAAGAGATCATCAGTACTTCCAGAGAGATTTAGAAACTGATCAATTGGAATTGCAGTGAGTGTTTTGATTTCGTATTTATCATCTCCTTGCACTAGGCACACGCTTTCCATAAGAAGAATGTGTAAGAGGCAGAATTGAAACTCGTACTGCTGTTTTACCTAAGGAACGCACAAGTTAATATATGAAGTAACTCTACCCTCATCCAACACATCTGTTGTAAAGAAGCCTATGAAATCTAGGCCACACACAAACTGGTCTCCAAGGGCCTGTAGTTGGTGTTAAAATGCTGTTATTATGTGGTCTGATTGGTTTAGTAAAGAATTATCTCCAGTAAAACCATGTAACATAATAGTCCTTGCTCTCCCACATGGGAGTTACTTCTGCTTGACTAAGCAAGACATTTCTTGAAGAAATAATAATACACTTGTTCCTGCCAAAATGTAACATTAAATGAAGTGTATCATCATGTACATTGCTGTTGTGTACCACTTCTTGTTCATTTAAACATTTGTGTTCTCCACATAGTATTAAAAAAATAGTAAACACATGGATTTATAGCAATATATAGCAATATATTTAAAATATAGCAATATATTTAAAATAAATTCTTGCTGCTTGTTGAAAACTTGTATGTAGTAGTTTTAAAGCAATGAGTAACTTTTTGGAATTTGTGGCATTGTTTGAGACTGCATGTTCTCTTTCAGATCAGTTTAGTCAAGGGGATGAATGATGCTGTGACCTAGATGCAAAGTGCTGTAAACCAGTTGAACAGAACCACTGTGGCTCCCAGCACCCACCCCTGCTGTGCTTTGCTCACTTGCTGCCCCCGCATGTGGCCATACTGGTCCTTGAGGAGTTCAAATCTGAATTCCTATCTCTTTTAAAGTGAGGGCTCTATCAACATCTTTTTCACACAAGGGGCTTCCAGGAGACTTTTCAGTCAGATATTTAGATGCCAAAAATGGTGGGCTTTCGTTCTGAAAGTTGATTAAATCTATTGAAGTTCCTAAAAAGGAACTTGAAAGTTTCATTGGAAAGGGAGGCAGAATTGCATTTAAGTGCAAATAACTTTAATATTTTGCATATCTTCAGTAAGAAGCAAATTAACATGAATTCGTTCATTATTACATAGTAGATTAAATAACTTGTTTCCCCCAATTTGCATTTAAATGAGGATCTAATTGGTCTATAAACACATTGATTAATGGGAACAGAAAATGCTACATAGATACAGGGCAAAATTGGTAGTGTGTTTTTAAAGAAAGGAATAGAGTACACTTGTTGATGTTTTATAATTAAAAATTGTATGCCACTGTAAACTGCATACTATCATAACCAAGCATTGAATTTGTTCTATGTTAATTTAGCTTTTTGTAACCATAAGAAATAGTTCATCTTAGTTGAAAATCAGTTTTAAATGTCTTGATCATGAAAATTGTCTGCAAGTGGTTTAATAACAGTTCTGAGCATTCTTTGCACTGTGGAGCTATAAACTTATATTTTGTACTCATAAACACAACAGTACAATTACATTGCCACTGCAGTGATGAAAATTTCTGTGTACTCTTTTAGTAGAGGATTAACTTATTGTAGTTTGGAAGAGTAAATTTTAGGTAAATTAATGAAATCTAATTTCCATGGTTGAAAAAATATTCCAAGATAACATAAAGAAATTAAAAATAAGAGATTTGGGGAGAGGTAATAATTCCTTTTAAAAGATGCCATTGACAAAGAAAAAGCTGTGATAGTGGCAATTCAATGTTTAGTAGTTTCTCAATTTCCTTAAGCTTACATGCACAATTAAAATGCAAATTTGACTGTATATGCAATCAGCTTACAGTTAGGTCTACATTACAAAAAAATTCAGTATTGTTTTTAGTTAGGAGCAGAAGAAAAATTATACCTCATAGTCTGTCTCACACATGCTGGGAAAACCTGGCATAGATGTGGCTTGGTTAATAGAAGAGTGGTTTGTCAGACTTATTTTAGGTCTGCTCAGGACGGGAAATAAGAAGCTGGTTTATACCACCAGAGGGCTATACCAAACCAGCTATCATAGATTTAGATGAGGGAACAAAAGCTGTTATCTCTGTCCGGTGTAGGGAGGCCGTGGGGCATCACTGAAAGTGAGGCAAATTTCCAGCAGTTTGCTCATAGAGTGTCTGGAATGGTCACGGTATGGCTTTCAAATTGGTGCTGTACTTGTGCTCTGCATGTTGATGCTCTGCCTTGCAGTGAGAAATCAAACGACTACCAGCGCGCATGTTGCTTCTTTCCTCCTTGCATGGAGTATTTGATACTTGTGGCAAATATGCCCTTAGTAATTGAAAAGCTTCTGTCTTCTGAAAGATAATCTATTAAATGAGTACTTGCGTGAATCACAGATGCAAAATTGTGATTGCTGGGCATGTTGGGTCTTCTCAAAGTGAGTTAGTATCTAAAAGGTTGCAGGCTATTTAAGTGGTTTCTGAGGCACAACACTAGCTCCTTCCCCTGCGTTCACTGAGCCTTGGGGGTCTTTGGCCTTTGGATGAGGAGCTGAGAGCAGGCATCTCTGAAGGTGAGTACTGACTCACAGGCACTCATGGTGGGCTGTGTACATATGGTGCAGAGCTCCTCAGAGTCTCTAGACTTGCGTTGTGTTGCTCTGGAGGAGTTCTGGTGGAGGCGAGAGAGTGTTAGATGAATCTTGAAATGTATGGAATGCTAAAACCACTCAAATCCAGGAAAGGTTGTGAGGAAAAAGAGCAAGGTGTTGGAAATTACAGATTAAATCATGGGCACCAATTTCACATGCTAAATCATCATATCCACCTAATGGATGTGGTCTTTATCATGTTTGCTGGTCCTGCGTGTCTTTGTGAGCAGAAGTACCCCCCTCTGCACTGGAGTTTTCCCATCTCCTGCATATTGCTGCTCAAGCCTGGCATATGCAAGTCTCTGGATGAATTCTATTGAAAAGGCTTTCATGTGTGCATGAAGCCAAGAGCATTAAAAAAAAGTGCCAGTGTCATATTAATTCAAAACTGTATTTGTAGAGGAAAATGTTTTAATATCTGCATAGAAAATAAAGCATGTCCATTAGAACAATTCTCCCAGAAATGAGAAGTGGAGATTCATATGAGTCCTTTCTGAGACAGGAGAAACTTGGACCTCCCATTTGCTACTCAGTTCTACTTTCTAAAAGCTGTGGACATGAGAGATACAGAGGCTAACTTTTGTATTCTGATGGGACCACTCTTCCAGAGTCATTCAAATTATCAGAAAACTTCTCTCTTGTTTCCCTTTTCCTCAAATCGTGTTTAAAATAGATACTGTGGTTTTGGCTGTTCTTAATCACCTTGAGAAGTTAAAAAAAACTTTCTTTGCATAGACTGTAGAGCTAAGCTGGGCAAACTTGGTGCATGGGTTGAAATACGGCTTGTCTTCATCCCCTTTGAATACCATTACTTGCTCTTGCTGTTGAAATAAAGCTGGTTTTTGGCCAAGTATGCAAGATTTTGAGATCAAGATTGCTCTTATGATTCTTCTGCAGCCTGTAGTTATTTGCAGGGGAGGACATCCTAAGTTCTAGTTTGCATTGTCGTTACTGTTTATATAGTCCAACAGCTCTTTTGCACAAAGTGTATGTGCAGCTCTGGAACAGTTTTGAAGAAAAACATGGTGCTGTGCTAGTCAGAAAATTATATGGACTTTGTCAGTGAGTAGCAGGCATGTTGTCAAGGTATTCCCTAGCTATGTGTAATTTCACCCATCAGCAAAGCCATTCAATATGTTTTTCTTTGGTTTTAGCCAAGACAATTTGTAAATTTGTAAATTTGTAAGTTATCATAGCAGTCAAAGACATGAGCAGTCCCCATGTGCTTGCTTCTGCCGCTCTTTATTCCTGTTCAGAGGTTAACATTCCACAGCTGAGCTGGAAGAAGAGAGTGTGTGGTATCCATAATTTTTTCCATGTCACTGTCATACATTGTAATTCAAGGCACTGTTGATGGCACTTCGAAGTTCACTGTGAAAACTTGGCATAGATGTAGATGATGGGGTTCTCAAAAGTTTCATTCTGCCTGGGGAGTTCTAGGGCTTGATTGCCTCCAACCTGGGCAGCTGACATCTCCATTTCCCTGTCTTTTAGCTATATTTAAACAGTTCTAAGTGCAAATTTTGGCTTAGCTTTCTCAAATAGATATGTTCACTAACATGTTGCAGGTGCATCACAGCTTTATATTTGCATCAAGTACTTACACGGAGAATGGCATTGCAAAGGGCTGATCTCAGCCAGAGCCTTTATGCCCTTATGTAACATTCTAAAATTCCATGAGAGTAACATAAAAATATGCATATTTGTGATCCTATGACCTCACAGATGCCAGATGTGCTGATTTTGGAAAACACTTCAAAGGACTTGAATTCAGCTTAAATACTTGCCACGCAAGGAGACGCAAGAGTGCATGTACATATAGATATATACAGTGTGTGTATAAAATTGTATTTACGTATTTGGAAGTAGAACAGCTGTTTCTACTTCTTCATCTACTTACTAAAGTTTTACATGCTCTTTCCATTATGCTGGTGCTGTAGCTTAGGTCAGAGAATACATGTGTGCTAGGGCCTCAGTAAATGATCGCCCTGTGGCTCTAGCTGTTTTCAGGATTATCTGATTTATGTGTCAGACAGAATAATCATGTTGTTGGTATCATTCTCTTTCTTGTTTTTCATTTAAAAAAGGTTATTTCTTCTTTCTCCACACATGGAATCATTTTCAGGTTTTAGTTCCAGATGTTTACAGATGAGCTTTCCATGGTCTGAGCTCAAAATCAGTATCAGCTGGAATTTTAAAGATAGGGTTATTTTCATATGTTGTTGGGTCACAAGTTCTTCCAGCATTTTTCTCCAACAGAGAGTTCTTTTTGCATGGTTAGAATCTTGTCTGCAGTTTTCTTTCTTCTTCAAGCATCACATTCTCATCCTATTTTTCAGAAATAGCCTCCTTTTATTCTGTCTAAAGATAGATATTAATGTCATGCCACTGTTCCTCTTCTTTCAAGAGCTTTCAGTGCTTTTACAAATTTTTCAAATACTTGATTGTACCATTAAGCTGTAATTAATTAGCATATTCTGTATTGATATTCTTGTAATTGATAATATCCATTTCCTTCTGTAAAGCATAGTACCATATCTCTGAAAGTTGGTAGTTGTGCCTTGGCTTCAGATATAAACTGAAGTTTATAGTTTTGTTATTGTTTTGTTTATAGGTTTGTGAAGTTTTCACATTTTGACCATGGCTCACAGTTCTTTCAGTTGTGCTGATGCATCTGGTTTTAGAATTGAATCACTGAATCACATTAATTGGGGGGGGGAAGTAATTTTAAAAGGGAGCACCTCAGTGATGCAATTTACATTGCAGCTATACAAATAGATTTATCAGCACAATTGTGAAGGAGGCAGATTGTACCAGGAGGATCAGGATTAGCAGCTGGGGCAGAAAGCTTGTTGAGAGAAAATTGGTCAATTATTATTAGAGGAGCTGAGCTGTTTCCTTTGTTTTCTGTTGTTAAATGTCCCTTCCCGCTCCACCTTTGCCCTCTTTCCCTAATTTCGGTAAATTCTATTTTTTAAACTCTTTTCAAACTACTGAAAACGTTCATCTCTCGGATGAAGGTGTTTAGTTTCTACATTGTTGTGACAGCAAAGTGACTTCTGACTTCAGATTCAGCAATGACAAGAGCTCTCTTGATTCTCTTCCAAGTCTTCTTTTGTGAAGTTTAGAAGAAAAATGTGCTTAGATCAAGCTAGTATTTATATGCTAAGAGTCAGAGAATTTCATCTGGACTAGTTCTTCGTGGTGTGTGGGAGAAGTAGCAGGTAGCACTATTTGCCACTAGTTTGCAGACCCATGAAAAGTAGAGCATTTCCTTCAGTTGTAGCCTTGGGTGCCTCCCCGTGCAGTTCTTTCTGAGCTTTTTTTTTTGGGAAGTGAGAAAAAAGTGACAAAGTTTTTCTCTGAAGTTCTTTTACCAAGTACCATGTTTTACTTGCTGTGAAGCATGAGCTCTGAGAATCTGGGTTTTGTGCTGTTATTTTACTGCCAAAGAACTACAAAGCAGGAAACAAACCCCTCTCTGAAAAAACGTCATACGCATTTCCACACCTAAAAATGTTTAGCTCAAGTTTGGTTTGGGCTACGCTCTTTGTTTTGATTTATTACTCTCCACTGAAGATTAGTTCCTTCCAAAAGGTTCTCTTTGCCAACCAGTGTTTCAAAAGTGGATCTGATCTTAAACTATTTTCCTAGACTATGCTACTAAGCATTTGAGAATTGCCTTCATTAAAGGTATCATGATAATCATTGTGTTTCTAAGAATAGTTTAGTTTTGTACAGAATGTTGGGGGTTCTTGCTGTTTTTCTGACATGAAGATACTTGAGCTGACCTCAGACTGGTTCTTATGAATGGGTTCCTCGGGTGGGTTTTCACTGGGGGAGGGATGGCTGTGTTTTGTTTGGTTTTTTCTGTCATTTTTAGTAAAGGGGAATTGCTTACATACAGTTGTATCATTTCTGTCCACAATACAGATAAATGTGAAGGGAAAGGGTTGCACATCCCTATGAAAAACAAGTTCTAAGATAAGCAGATACCAAAATACCAAATAGATAATCATACTTGGAAGAATATCAACATTTTAGCTTTTTTTCCTCAAAAAAAGGATGTGTGGAAGTAGAAAACTTACTTATCTTCAGTCAAAAAACTAATGTATTTTCTAAACAGAAATTGGCCTGGGAGGTTTGAAAATGAGCTGCAGTTGGAAGACTTTAAGAAGTTCCTTTTTTTGCTGGGTGTTTAGATTAATAAACTTAGCTGGAATCTGGAAAAAAAATTTAAATGTCACTGCCTTGCTTTGGAAACTGCGTAAGAGCATGGTCATATGTTTGTTGCTGAAAAACAGTTGCAGTAATGATGAAATGTTACTTCACCTCAAATTTGGTGCATGGCTGACTTGCAAACTCTTCATTCTTTGTGGGAGAAGGTCAGATGGGTTCAGGTAAACCACTGCCAGGACTTCTTTAATCCTTAGTGATTGAATCACCAAAGTATCCAAACTAATTAAAATCATCATTGTCAAGGACTTCTACAAGAAACAGATATCCAACAAACAAACAAAACTTGGTGAAATTATTTAAACACAACTTGTATTTAAAGTATTAGGAAAGATTACAAACTAAATTTTTGGTGCTCTGTATGAAGATTGAGATTGCTAGACATTTCATAGTTTAATTTTAAGTATATTGAAATGCAAAGAAAATCTGGTTTAGTATTTGTACTTTGCTCTACTGTTACTTATTAAATATTGCTACAAGGGGAACTTCATTTCTCTATAATGATATTTCATCCCATAAAAGTTATTTTTGGTATCCAGATAGTGCTGAGCTAGTTACATTTTTATTAGCACAGGTCAGAAGAGAGGAAATGACCAGTAAATTTTACAGCTGAAACTCACGTTAAATCCAATATCCTTTGCTACATTTGGATCTAACTTAGTAAGGGCTGTTGGTGTGCTAATGTAAAGAGTTTTGCATTTAATAATTTTCTAAAATACGTTGTTTCTAGGTCTACAGACAAGACTGTGAAACCTTTGGCATGGTTGTGAAGATGCTAATTGATAAAGATCCATCATTAGAGAAGTCCATTCAGTTTGCCTTGAGGCAGAATTTGCATGAAATAGGTGAGCGATGTGTTGAAGAACTCAAACATTTCATTGCTCAGTACGATGCTGCCAACCAAGATGTATCAGAGGCCTTCAAAGAGGGCTCATACTAAGGACAGAAATATGCTTTTAGACCCTCTGCATTGTGTCTCATAAATCTGCTTTTTGTGGGGAAAGCAGAGCTCCTGTTTGAGGTTTGAACCTGAGGCCTGTGCTCCTTTGTAGTAGCTCAGGTAGCTGTTCCCTTGTCCACTGTGGTCTCCACGAGTGTATTCATCCTACCTGTTCTTGTTGACACATATTCCTTTGAAAGGATGTTCTTTTCAAAAATGCTGTAAAGCAACAAACTATTTTTGAAACCTTACACAGTTACCTTGGAAAAAACGATCAGTCTGATGTCTGTACACTTATGTTTTGATGCTTATAAGTGTAACTTGAAACATTGTATTTTTTATTAAAATTTCATGAAGCCGCTCTCTTTCCTCAAGTTATGCACAAATATGTCTTATCATACATACTGTAGGAAGGGAAAACTTGCAAAATTGGTCACAATTATGATTTAAATTATGTATTCTGCTTTAATTTAAAACTTCAGATGAATTCTGTAAAATTACACTAGGGGTTATCTCTAGTCTACGACTGCCAGAGCAATTAACTGCTTGATGTAAAAAGTGCTATGTTTTTTCTCTAATTGCAGGTTCTACAAATGCCTTTTAAATTTTGGTGTTTTCCATATCATGCCTCATTAATAGTAAGCAGTATTATGTAGGATGGATTCAATTTTTTTGTTACTGTTTTCTCTGTTTTTGACAGCACTGTACGGAATGTAGCTGTAGGCAGCCACTGAGCAGGGAAAGGTGGCTTTTCCTACTCTGTCACTCTCCCCACTTGTAACTTCTCAAGCCTTTTCATCCATCAGTTTTAATAACAAGGAGGCTGTGTATAATCCTTATTTCCAGCTTCAAGAAGGAGCAGGAATTGGGGTGTCGAGGATAGGCAAGGAAAGTGAGCAGGACCATCTCTCCAGTAAACCCAGGTTGCTTTGGATTAGGTGTAATACAAAGTTTATCCCTAAGGCCTCAAATACACTATCATTTCAGACTAAGGTGATTCTGGTTAGTGTCTGGCAGTTTGGGAACAGTGGTTGAGGAAAGTCAAGAGGTTCCCAGTGAAAAATATTTAGGACTCAGTGGAATCCTGATGAATACTATTATTAACGTACTGGTTTTTTATGAACATTTTAGGAAAGGGATAATTTGAGTCATAATCACATAGAGGTACGTATAAGCATACGTATAAGATTGTTTTGTATACATTTACATTCAGAACATGTGAAACTCTGTAAAAAGGGTTAATAACCAAACTCACTATTTCCAGATTTCATCAGAATGGTGTGCAGAAACACAAAGGAAGTGGCAATGATTTTTGCATGTACAAGGTACTGTATGTATCACAGCATCTTACACATGCAAATCTTGATATGGTACATTAAATATGTATTGCATCAGATTCCTGAGATGCCTGGTTAGTTATCACGTCAGTAAGGGGAGGTTTTGCAGTTGGCTTTTCTTGTTTTCTAAGAGTTCACATTGCTCCAAGGAGATGACTTGCAAGTACCCTTGTTAGCACCTGGGATTGTGTGGGCTGCACAGTGAGTGGGAATCAGCTCATGGATCCTACAGGATACTAATTTGGGGAGAGAGAGAGAGGGGAAGAGAGGCAAGCTGTTTTGACAGAGTAGTGAGACCTGACCTGCCCCTTCTGGCAACAACCTGGTTTACTGAGATCAGTCAAAGTCTTCTCTGATGCAGAAGCATAACTACAGCACTTCACTACTTGCCTCCAGGACTGATAGTCTTCAGGATGTTATATCTGAGTTTCTACTTTGTGTTAGAAATGCTAATGGAAAAATTAAAATTGTGTGTAATATATTTTTATTAAAAATCTCCATTGTTACTGTACAGTTTGTTAGGAGTTTTCTTTGTTAGAAGCCTGATTAAGTTTACTATTATAAAAGTATCCAAGTTTTCAAGTGCTTTTCTGTAAAGTAAGACCTAAGTTTACAGTCACAGAATCACAGAATATCTCAAGTTGGAAGGCACTTGTAGTGTTGGTTGAGTCCAATTCCCTGCTCCTCACTGAACCACTAGGAGCATTGTCCAGATGCGTCTTGAACTCTGGCAGGCTTGGGGCTGTACCACTTCCTTGGGGAGCTTGTTCCAGTGACTAAACATCCTCTTATGTCCAATCTGAACTTCCCCTGATGCAGCTTCATTCCATTTCCTTGAGTCCTGTCACTGGTCACCAGAGAGAATTCATTGCCTGCCCCTCTGCTGCCCACCTTGAGGAACCTGTAGAATGCAGTGAGGTCACACCACTCTGGGCACACAAATAGATTTATATCCTTATATTGTGGCACCCAAAACTGTGCCCAGCACTGGAGGTGAGGCTGCCCCAGTGCAGAGCAGAGTGGGACAATCCCCTCGCTTGTCCAGCTGGCCATGCTGTGCCTGATGCACCCCAGGAAAGGGTTCACCCTCCTGGCTGCCAAGGCACTGCTGATTCACTTATAATTTACCATAAACCAGGACCCCCAAATCTCCTTCTGCAGGGCTGCTATCCAGCTCCTTATTCCCCAAGTTTTACAGATAATCAGGACTGTCCTGTCCCAGGTGGAGAATCTGGCACGTGCCCTTGTTAAACTTCATACAGCTGGTCATTGTCCCCCAGCTCATTAGTCTGTTCAGATCTCTCTGCAGGACGTCTCTACTCTTGAGGGAGTCCAGAGCTCCTTTCAATTTAGTATGATCAGCAAACTCACTCAATGTACTCAATGTCTCTTTAATGGAGATAGACGATTGACTAAAATTGAGCCCTGTGGAGTCCCACTGATGACTAGCTGCCAGCCTGAGGTAACCCCATTCATTATGCCTAATCTTTTGCTTTGGTTTTTTTTGAATTTATTAAGGTTTAGCTGTGAACTAGGGAGTCTTTTGAGTTTTTGTAAGTGCTATTTCTGTGAAAGGTTCAATTCACATTTCTAAGTGATAAGTAACTGATTTTCCATCCAATACTTGGCATTGTGTTGAATGTTTGCATTTAACCTTTTGTGATGTATGCCTTGAGTTGATGTAAGTGAAATACACTATGGTAGTCCCTTAACTTAAGGAAGAAACATGGCTTTTAATCTTGCTTGCTTTACAAGGTTGTACTTTGGATTAGTTGCACATCATGTAAAAAAATTGTCCCTGGTGTAGTGATCAACCTCAATGGGCTCTGGAAAGCTGTAGGAAGAGGTCTGGGGGAAGGAAACGTGGTGTGATGGAGGAATTTGTCACCTTCAGAGCTCCTGGAAACAGACATTACTCTTGGCACTTGTTCATGTTGCAGATACCCTTAAAAATTTAAAAAGAATGTGGAAATTGAAGAAGTATGGAAATTCAACGCTGTCTGCCGAGACTGCAGGGGTTACCTCTGTAACCTCACTCGGGCAAGTTGGCACCTTTAAGCAGTAAAGGTAAAAATCAGCAACAAAACCACTATTGATATGAAAGGAGGTAATGCCAGATATCAGAGAAGGACCAAATCCTTGTCTTCCTCTTGTCTGCAAGATCTTCAGTTATGAAGCTTTGCCTTCATATTTTTCACTGTCATGAAGGTTGTACTGGGTGTAACTGGGATGCAGTTAAATGTTCCTCATAGTGGCTGGTGCAATGGTGCTGTGCTTCATGTTTTTCCTGGAAACACAGTGATAACACAGGGATGTTTTAGCTATTGCTGAGCTGCGCTTACCCAGAGTCAAGGCCTTTTCTGCCTCTCAGCCTGTTCCACCAGTGAGGAGGCTTGGGAGTGTGCAAGATGTTGGGAGGGAACACAGCCAGGACAGCTGACCCCAAGTGATAGACAGGGCATCATGCTGGACATGCAAAACGAGGGATGGGGGCAAGAAGTTTGCCAGGGCTGCTGCTGTTCAGGGACAGGCTGGGTATTAGTTGGCTAGTGCTGAGCTAGTGGGATTTTTGGTATCATTTCTGTTTGGAGTTTTTTGTTTGTTTGTTTTTATCTATTAAATGGTCCTTAACTCAGCCCTGAGTTTTCTTATTTTTTACTTTCTCTCCCCCATCGCACTGGGGGGTAGTGAGTAAGCAGCTGTGTCATGCTTAGGTGCCTACCAGGGTATATGCTCCCCTAGGAATATAGGTACTACTTCGAATAACACTAACCACACTTTAGAGCTTTTTTGACTGTATATGAGTCTTGTGCTGGTCGCAGACACTATGTCCCATACCATTCTCTTCAAGGTGGAGGAATCAATTAGAAATATTTCTCATAAGAAGTTGTCAGAAATAGTAAGATATTGCTTATGTCAAGCTGAAAAAAATTAAGTTGTATAGTCATCTTTAAACTCTTTTTAAAAAAGAAAGTATTAAGCAGTTAACAATCTAGGAGAACTGTAGTTTTCCGTAAGTGTTGTGGGTTGTACTATAGGATGTGCACAAAGTATTCTATCACCATCTTCATGAACNTACTGCAGCTTGGGAGAGTACATCTGCATCTCAGGAGATGGTGTGGCATCAGAAGAACTACTTGCAGAGACATTTCTCCATGAGACAGTTACTTGGTCCAAGATGGAACACAGCAGAAGTGGCACAGCATTCTGTTTCTGAGGATCCTGGTTTCCCATTTTTGGAAACACAGGTGAGAATGAAAGGTCCTAATCATTGCTAGAGCATCCTGGGGAAGGTTATGAACAAGTCAGCACCTCCAGCCCCTAAGTCCCACCAGTGTGGTGGCTGTAAGCTACTTGAGCCCAGCAGGCTGCTAGCAAAGCTGCCTGAGCCCCACGGCAGCCAGATGGACGCACCCCACGAGACACGCATTGGCCCATGCAAGGACCAGGCATGGCTTTCATCAGCTTCCACCTCCACAAGACCTGTGTGTGCTAGGAAAGTGACTTGCGTGGTGACTACCACCTCTGGGAGGAAAGGGTCTGCTGCCCATTTTACCCTGAAAAATACAACCAAGTAACTGCTAGTCTGATTACCCTTAGCAATAGCCTAATTTTCTTTGGTGTAAACCAGTGCTCATGTTCATTCCCTCCCTTACTTCTAGCTGCTTTTGTTTCCATACTTCTCTGTCATCAAGAAGGGCAAGCTTATGTCCATTTTACAGGCTTTTTTGGTAAGAAGCGTCTATTATTTCATTAGTTTCCTTTCTTCAGGTAGTCAGAAAGCCAATGGCTTTAGCATTTACTATCTTCATTAGTGGATATCACTGTTAAAAAATTCCTGCCCTTTATTTAAAACAGTGGAAGAAGTTTATTGTAACTTAAAACAGCTGCTGCTCCATATCTGAGTTCAAGGCAACTACTGTGATTACCTCCTACTTTATAGTTTTGCCAGCTTGCCTTCTAGAACCACTCAGTATCGCTCTTCCTTTAGGTAAGCAAACCTCAGAAATTATTTTTGGGGAAGGAGGGGGAACAATAATAAAAAAATCCACATTCACAGGAGTTGCATACTGGTTGTAATGATATATTCCAAGCTTGTGTGGTTTTTACATTTATATAGTTTACATTTTGCTTGACCCATAAATAATACTTGCAAGATTAAGAGGGCCGTAGAGAGTATTTACATAGCCCCACCATGCATATAGAGCTTTTAATACCTAGTAGACAAAATTAAGCTGTTTTGCACTGAACATTTTCCAACTTCAACCCTCTGACTAAAATACAAGCAATATTTCATCCATAACACTGCTGTTAAACCCCTAACAAATCTAGTTTGATATTGTAACAAACTTCTTCAAATTCAGGGATATAAAAATATTCAGATTTAAAATTTTAACTGTACAATATGTACATTAGTATTTGCACTGTTAAATTATGAATACATTTAAGCCTATGAAATACTACATTATAAATATCAAATTTTTTTTACTTAGAATTGCAGCTAATACATTTTAAAACCTGGATAATGCATGTGAAAAGACACAATTCTGGAGCCTAATCCTTTAAGCCCATATGAAAATATTTGTTACGTAAGTAGATCCATTGACTTAAATGGGGTTACATGCCTGAGCAAAGGACGCTAGTAGTTTTACCTCTCACTGTTGAGGGCTGGGGGGTAGAAAAAACATCACCAATCATTGGCAGCTAAGTCCAGTTCCAGGAGCTGAATTAATGTCTTCCTTTAAACAGGCATGAAAAAAACCCCAAACCAAAACCAAGCACCTCACACTTTCTCAAAAAATTGTAGAGGAAAAACCATGAAAGTTAAATGTACAAAACATTCACTGCTGCTTTAGGATACATCAAGGCTTCAAGCATTTCCGCTCCCACATTATGATTTTTGCTTTCTTAAGGAGCATTTTCCCAAATAAAAAGAATCCAGTTTTTGTGTGGCAACTTGAATGAGAAAGAATGAGCTTTATCAGTGAAGAAAGGGCAGTATAGGAAGTATAGAGCCTTCTTTTTCTTGGCAGCAAGAGGAAGAAGTCAAAGATCACCCTGTGTGTCTATAGCTACAGCACAGGACTGACATTTTTATTTATTTGTCTTTATCAAATCTCTCTCAGATAATTCAACGTAGGTGAATAGTGAGCATAAAATAAAATGTCTACAAAAAGTCTGTATTAAGAACTGCAGTAACAGTATTTTGACAGATGAAACACAGTATGTAAACCTAATCTGAGCAGATCATTTGGCGTGGTGACATTTCTGAATGTTACTTTTACAATGCAAACTGGCACAGTTATCATTTACAGTGGGAAAGCATTATGAACTTTAGCAACTTGCTTAAGTACAATTAGTAACATAAAAAGATGTGGTTCAGACTGCAGCTACAGAATTGACTGGTCCTCCCAATTAAGAAATACTAGTAATTAATTAAGATATAATACAATTTTTTCCTTTGTGCCCCCTCTTCTTCTTTGATTTGGTTGTCCTTTGTCCAAACTGAGAACTAGATAACGCAGTAGTTGGACCAGAAAGATCATCTGTATAGTATGGATATCTCAATGACCGTGGCTGTGGAATTGGCTGTCCTAGAAAATACCCTTCCTCTTCAGAATCAGATGATGAGGATGAAGTTGAACACCAGGAGTCATCTTCCTCACCATACAATCCAAAAAACTTATCAACCATCTGATTCCGCAATGCATAGTCAGACCTGGTATGGGCATATGGTCCATATAGCTCCGCATTTTGAATATAGGCCTGAAGCTCACGAGAGCTTCTATTCTGAATAAATTTTTCACGATCCTGAGGAGAGTAATAACGAAATCTCTCTCTTGGAGAGCATCTTCTTTCTGTGGCCAAATTAAGTGCATTATCTGAACGAGACTTCCTACTTCTTCTGCGATGGTGAGAAGGCCGATTTCCACGCTCTTCAAAATGGTAAACACGCCTACGAGTCCTTTCACTCATTGGAGGCTGACGTATTTCAAGATTCTCATAACTTCCATTATCAATAACATCATCTGAAAACTTCACTTGTTGTGGTCTAGACTGGGATTTAGATCGTCTCAGTACAGGCACATGCACTGGCTTTTCCTCTGGCAACACTTTTTCCTGACACAACTCTGAGCTCAGACTCTTCAAGGACTCAGTGCTCCGATGGAGCATTGAAGAATTCAGAGTTCCCATATTGCTCATCTTCTCACAGTCCTCCACCTCCAGTTCTTGGAAAGTTTGCAAAGAGTAGAGCGATGGCCGTGGCTTGCCTTCTCCATCCATTGAAGCCCCTGTGGTGGGAATTGAGAGAGGAGGAAAAAGAAAATGAGAGGAGTACCAAAGAGACAAGTATTATAACAAAATATGAAACATTTCTTGTCACCAAGTGTTTTTTGAACTACTAACAAAAAACCTCCCTTCACAGTAGAATAAGCTTTGTTTTTACTTAAAACATTTAAGTATTAGCTCTGATGACCAAAGAATTAGCTATCATGAGGACATAAAGAGCAGAAGTTCAATGGGTCAAGAATTTAGAAACTTACATACAGGTATGCCTTTTAAGAAAAAATGATTACTTAAAATTATTCTGCAGTCAATGCTTGCCATTCTTAAGGCTAAAATATTTCACATTTCTAGTATTGCCAAATTCGTGTTCCAGCTGTTGCAACAGGGAAGCCAAGCTTACTGCCTTGCAAAGAAGGATCCTTACTCTCAAAAAATCATCAAAAGGAAGCTGGCCTACTGTCCTCCACCTCTGTGTCCCTTCATTCCCACCAGGACAGCGTCACGTGACCTGTGATGGTCCCAGGTGCAATACCTTCAGTGCCTTCTCTTCCCAAGCTTCCCTCCCCACTTCCTCCACTGCTGCTTGGCAACTGCAGCCAGCCTGTGGCTAGGCCTCAGCTAGACAAGTAGCTGCAGTAATTTGGGTTACAGGAAGAAAGGAAAGGAGACGATGACAGGACAACTTTTCAAATGGGTCTTAACTGCCCAGTTTGGGCTTTTTCTACCGAAATAGGAAAGGAAGGTTAGTGCACACTTTAGCCCTTTGGGTAATTTCAATCATGTTTGACAAGGAGGTTCACAAAAGTGGATTATCAGTTTTACTTTTGTCAGTGGGGAAAAATAATCTCATAAACCTAATTGCCTAAGAAGTTTGCCATCCTTTTAGATTTCTACATATTTTTACAAGCAAATCAGGAAGTTATCAAAAGGGTTTTGTAGATTAATATAATCCTAATATATAATGCAACTTCTTATATATAAGATGTGGAAAAATAGTCATTTGCTTAAAGCAGTGGTTTGTACATAATGTGTAGCTGAAGACTGTTTAACATCAACTTTTTTTTTTTGCTTAAAGCGAACAAAAAGAGACTTCAAAAGGAAAGGAGAAGAATCTAATATGATTTAAGTAGCAGAAACATATCCTGTAAAAGATTATGTGCTAGATAAAAACTGCTGCCTACTTTACATGCATCTCTTGATACTAAAGCTTTTTAGAAATCATCAAAATCAAAAATTTTCCTTCAAAATACTCCAACACACATGCTTTTGTTGACTGCTCTATCAAAACCGTTCTTTTATTTCCCCATTACCTGTTATGTTAGACAAAGCCAAAGAATCCATTGAGTCTCGAACACTTCGCTCTTGCTGTTTCAGGTCAGACAAACATTCGAGTGAACCTCCATACCATGGTGTTTGGTCGTGTTTGTATCCTGAGGCCCCGTGTTCCATGTCTAGCTCCTGGATTTTCCTGCTGCTGGCAGGGCCTGGGTGGCTGCCATATGCAGAGTCTCCCAAACCATCTTGTGACTGGGCCCAGTACATGTCTGATTGATACTTCTTACTTGCTAGGCTTGGATTATTTTTTTCCAAGTCCAGCTTACTCTTGACCATGCCATCAGAAATCCAGTGTTCAGTTGATCTAATGTCTACTTCAGTGGGTTGCTGGAAGAGGCTTTTATCACCAAACTTCAGAAGAAGTTGAGTCATGTAGTCTTCATGTTCAGCCCATTCTTCAGGGTCTTCAGGCATTTCTTGCTCTACTCTTCCTTTCCAGAAGTCTTCATTAACAAAGCCTGCCTCTTCCCTTGAAAGGCTTAAATCATCCAGCTTACGAGAAAGAGTATCATCAGCATTGTCTGAAAGGCCAGGAAATTTGTAATTGAGGGCCGGTGTCAGGAGGAGAGACTGGCGGCACTGGTCGGCTGACCGGCTGCTTTTTCCCATGCGGACACTCCTCCTGGAATCTCTGGATCGAGCAGACTGAAACGCAGAATCAGAAGAGTCAGAGGCATGAACATCTTCTCCCAGGCTGCAGGTTTTTGAACAGTAAATCTGCCCTTGCTTTGGAAGGAAAGGGCAGCCAAGCAAAGAGGTCTTGCACTGAGCACAAGAAAAGCAAGTTTCTGTGGCGTGCCAGTGCTGTCCATCGTAGGTCATCTGAGCATGGTCAACACCTGGAAAGAGAGAAAAAGCAATGCTCTGGGTCTCTCTAAAAATTACTTGCAGAATTCATACTTCTGGAATGTGAAATCATTTAATAAATTTGCTTTCCCTTAATTTGTAAGTTCAATGCTTATAAAGGACACACTTACCAATGTGTTCCCCGCAGGTCTCACAGTATTCTGCATAGAGAGATTCAAAACAGTTACAGCAGAAGGGCCGTCCATCCTTCATGATGTACCTCTGTCCACCCAGGATTGTTTCACACTCGAGGCAACAGAAGTGTTTCATGTGCCAGTGGCGACCTTCAGCTTCTGTACACTCATCAGCAAAAATTATCTTTTCAGAGATAAAAAGGATACGTTTAGTTATGTGGCCAAAATCTCACCTTGGGAGTTAGAGCATATAAAATATCCTAACTCTGCAGTTCACACACAAAATTTATTTTTATTTTGCTCCCTTTTGAATACAAAGATAGAAACAACAATCTCCCCCCCAAAAAATAACAAGAAAGAAAAACAGTACATTCTGCCAAAAAAAAAAGGAACCTAGGAACTCAACCATTAAAGAAGCTTCTATAAAGATAATATTTTGTAATATTTCAGCATGTTCAATTCTAAACACAAACAGGTGTCTGCTTTATAAATACCATCTTATTGCTCATAATATTTCCAGTTTGACAAGAAATTAAATATCCCTCAGTTTTCAAACACATCTATGCAGCAGAGTCCTGACTTCTTAAGTGACTGCATCTGGAGTTAGGAATTTCTGAAGTGATGCAGTTTGTCAACTGAACAACAGGAGCGTAGCCTGGCTGTAAAATGTGAATTATTTACCTCATCGCAGGCTGAACATCGAGGTTTGAGAAGTTCAGCGTGGTGTCTGCCACAGTGAATTTTTCCATCTTGGTAGAAGTAGATGAGGTCAACAAGCAGCTCGTTGCATGTGAAGCACACAAAACAGGAGGGATGCCAGCACACACCAGGCCCAGCTCTTGAGGCAAAAACTGCAACTTCACCACCATTTACTTTTGTACCGCACTAGGAACAAAGCCCGAAAGTGAACACACTTCCCATCCCAAACTACTAACTTCTTGCATTTAAACTAAGTTAAAACACCAAACCCAATATGAGATTTTATTCCAAAATTCTGACAAGAGGAAAAAATATTATCAATTTTGATCTAGATGAACTGCATCTCAATGAACCTTCTGTGAACATAAGTTTATTTTATACAAAATAACATTTTAAAGCATATGTCTGCTTTTTATTTGTCATTACTTTAGTATGAGTCAGCATTAGGGGGGTTTTTTTGGGTAGGAAATATATCACTCAGGTCATTCCCAGTAGTATCAAAGGTTACCTTTTGCTTAAGCAAGCACTACCTTCTTTCTTCTTCCATGCAGTTTTAAAAATAATCTTTTTGTTATTGTTGTTGTTGTAGAGGTAAGTTTAGATTTAAATACTGAGATACTCTAGTTTTACATAATTCAGCCCTGTAGCTAGCCTATGGCACCAGTTACCTGCTCACAAACGGCGTGCATCACTGCTCTGGAGAGCAGTTTAATAGTGCCTCGTCCCAGTGCCTCCTTTTTGCGCTGAGAACTGAACATCTGCAGCTCCTTCTTTTCCTCTTCACTTAACGACTGGCAGTATCTCACCTTCCAGGGAAAACATGGAAGAACTTATATTAGAGACTGAGCTTTTAATGTAACAGACGAGTAAGTGCATACATGCAAGGAATTCCTCAGGCATGCTGCCAATCATCATTAAACTTTTCCTGCTTGCCTTCTCTACCTTCTTAATATTTAGGTAATATGGCATGACACAAAAATAGTATGGAGAGATATTTTTTTTCATTACAGGAAAAAACCCACTGCACTAAATTGAGGAGTTTTTAGGCAAGAAAAAGATTTTTAGAAGCGAATCCAAAATCTGCTGCTAACCTAAAATAACGGAATGAACCTAAATCAACCATAACATTGTCCTTTAGATTTATGGTTAAGTGCCCACAACTAAGTGTTGCAGTATACTCAAGACCTTAAGTACTGACACCCCCGCCCCTTTCCTTACAAAGAGCTTGTTTGTTATTTCCACTTCTACTCCAAATTACACTGCATAACTGAGATGCAAACCTTTTACTATCACAAAGCATCCTTTTTGTGTGCCACAATGCAATTCCAGGAATTTGTAGGTTCCTGGTAATTGGTGGGTGGCTGCAAACACTATAAAACCGACTTGTGTTAAGTTTATTGCAGTGACACCAGCCTCCCTAACAAGCAAAGACAGTGTCCTTCCAGACAGCTCTTATCTGCACACAAACCCAGCGGACAGCTGAACAATGGATTCAGTGTGCACACCGTGCTGCTTTATAGCTCAGATGCCACAGCAGGCCATGGTTTAGGCCTGTAATAAATACACAGGCAGGTAATTCTCCACGGAAGAGCTGCCAGGGAGACCCAAGCCCTGACGGTTCATCCTAAATTCTGTATTTACCTCATTATCGTGGGGTGGCAGCTGATAGAGGAGTTGTTTAATGCGATGTTTCTCTCCAGGGCTGTTAACGTAAGGGACCTTCTCCTCTGGCAAGCAGGCAAAGTACAGCTGGACCTGACCAGGAGAAATGCAGAGTTCAGACCCAGGGACACACGGGCCCCAAGCACTGCCAGTGTCCTTCGGCTACTGTTTTATCTCAGGTCTCATTTACGAAGGAAGAAGAGGTCACTCTACATTAGACTGTGACAGGGTTTGTGCTGAAAATACAAGACCCAGATGAACCAGCTCAGCAAACCTGAATTCTCTGATAAAACTAGCACCCAGCTGCTGAATTGCTTTTCTGGAATGCAATTTGCAGTGACAATTAGGGGGGTATCATAAATTATGCACATTTAATGTTCTCATTATTCCCACCCCCTTCAGGGCTGGTCAACAACTCCATGGAAATTCTAAGTTTCCCTTTGCAATTTACCACACAAGACATGAAGCTTTCCAGAAAACAGCCGCTATATAAACAAATTTAATTTGCTCTCTGCATTTTACACATTGTTGAGACAAAAGCAGTTTTGTAGTCTCCTGCTGATCGGGTTCACCCTAAGCACCAGCTTTCATTGCTTCCATGTGGGCTTTGGTAAAAAGGTGGAAACATCCTTCCCTTGGGAGGAGACTGGATCCAGCCACATTTCAATCAGATGCAAATTAACCAGGAAATTTTCACAGGATGAATGTTTTTGTATCAGTCTTCACTCTTTTTTTTTTTTTTTTTCAAGAGTATTATGACAGGAAAGCTCTAATGAACACTACGACAAAGCCCAGTGGCAAAAAATATTTTTGTGGAACAGCTACAGATTTATTGTTTTTCCTATGCAGTTTCCAGCTTGTCACGAGGCCTGGGGCTGTAAGAGCTGACTATTGGCAAAAATATTACTTGCCATACAGATTTAAATAATGCTCAGGTCAACAGCTTATTGCTGTGCAAGACATGAAAAAAAGGCATTGATCAGTCATTTAAGTCAGGAAGCAATCAAAATTCTGAGAGACAGGTTGTACAAAACATGACTTGGTCTTCATTTAACCAAAATTTAAACAACTGAAGTCTACTGTAAGCCCACTTGCTACTGACTATATTTCAGGATGCTCCAGAAAAAGGTAACATGCAGCAAGAAGTGAAGCTTCAAAAATAGTTTATGCCCTTTTCTCAAGTTTATCACACTGTTCTCAAAATAAGTAATCCTTCTGGGGGAAAAACTCTCCCACATCTTTAGTGAGTTTGGGCTAGCTAGGATTATGAGGATATTTTAGGGCATTTAATTTTTATGGTGGAATGTTAGCTCACTGTTTGCCTTAAGGTCTGATTCATCAGGATTCTTATAGATGCTTAAGTAAGTGATAAAAGGAGTTGCCCTAAAAATAGCCTGTTATTTGCCATTCCTGCTGACTTGTTACTTTACTCATAATTAAGAAAATCTCTGCATTGCAAAAAAGAGACATCTTTTGCACTTTTTAAAACTATGGAAGGTATAAGCACGCCAGGATTGCTCTGCCTCCTTTAACAGATGTTGCAAACCCACTCTGGCCATTTAACACTGAAGTCTTGAGTTCTGAATATTACTGAGTACACAGCTTCAGCACAGTTGCCATATCATCAATACCATAAATGAATACCATGAGCAGTTCATTTAGATCTCCCATAGCAACTTGGTCATCAGTAATTTCACTTTTATTCCCATTGCCATGTGACAAAAAAAGGAGACTGAAGGCAGGGGACAGGAGCGCCCATCCAAACCACAAGTGTCAGCTCCAGACACCATGCAAGAGAAATCCTGGCATGAACAAATGGCAGCCATACAACTATTTAAACAAGCATAAAATACATTATTACCTGTCACAGTGACTGAACACATTCATTTATATGCACTGCTGTACCTTCCATGTTCTAGATGTCAAATGCCTAATTATTTAAAAAGTCATACAAGTGCAGTGAAATACTTGGTCAGAGAGCACAATGTCATGAGGTATGCCGTAAGTTTTAATTTAACCTAATAACTTCTTTCAAAAAGAAAGCAAACTTCCATGCTGCTTTTACTTGGCAATACATACCTCTGCAACATATACTTTTTTTAAAAATCTTGACTGGGAACGTTTTTGGAACATAAAACTCCTCAGGGCTGAGAACTTTAAGCTCTCTACACACAGCCTCATTGGACAGGAAACAAAAAAAAGTGAAAAGTTCTACATGAATTAAAATTTTATACATTATACAGATTTAATTAGACTTATTGAGGCAGCATATCACTCCCTCAGACAGTCCTTACGAGGCTTATTTTTAAAATGCAGAAACATGGTTGGTACCTGCTCTGGTCTGAGGCCTGGGGGGACCCAGGAATATTCTTCCAAGGCACAGCCAGAGTCATCATCAGAGGTTGAGCTTCGCTGACACCCAAAAACGAGGTTATTGGCTTTGGGCTCCATCTCCAATGGCGTAAGTGTGAAGTGTTAAATATTTCAGCTGCAGCTCATCAAGCAGTGATCTGGAGAAAAAGATTAATAGAGCTTTAATAGATTTGAACATGAACAACTAATTATCAGTGTAAATGATCTTACAACAGTTTAGTATTCCTTGTGTTGCCCAGAACAATAAGTTAGTGAAGCTTCATTACAGCTTGCTACAAGCAATTCAAAACTGCTCAAAAAAGTTATAGAACTATTGAAAGACAAAAAAACCCAGAAACGTAGGCACAGATTACCACTTTTGGCAATCACAATGTATTTCAGTATTAACACCTGTCACCTTTTACAGTTTTGCTTGTTTCACATCACAGGATATATATATATTTAGGTAAGTCTAGGAAAGACTCATTGAGCAGATACTAACAACAGGATTGACACAAGCTCTTCCTGAAGTCATTACTACCACTAGTCTAGTAAAACAAAAGACATGACAAACACTTGTCAAAAGCTAAAGAAATTATTGGGGAAAGATGGTTGTGCAAGTAGCATCCTGTTGTTCACAAGGCAGGCACAGAGCAGCAAGCATCTGCTGGATTCTTCTGAGAACTTTGGTTGAGCTGTATGGGAGCGGAAGGGCGTTGGCCCTGTTGAATATCTGAAATCCAATTATGCCAGATTAGTCTCTGTAAAATACATCATGATTATTCTGTCAATTTAAAACCCTACAGGGAGATGGTTTTGTTGATTCATGAAGCCTGCAAAGCTTAATATCAGTGGGATTGTTTTGAGTCACAACCGGCAAAGAAGGCTCTCACCAAGATACGTAGCAGTTGCAGTAAAAAGCTTAACAAGATATATGTCTCATATTAATTCTCATGGAAGTGCTTAAAAAATTCAGACAAGGCATTTCAATGAAATACAGATAACCAAAATCACAGACGATTTCTTCTAACACAAGATACCCTGACCACTTGGGATAGGGACAAGCTTGCACTTACAGTACCACGTTATGCATGAGCTGTGCCTTCCCTGTTTTAGGACATTCTTTCACCTGTTTATCTAAACACAGAATCAATTTTGTCAGTGCTACATCCGAGCTGTAGAAAATTTTAATCTCCTCGACATAAACCTTGCTGGTGGGTCTAACGAGAAGAGCAATCTAAAAACTTCTCGTGGGTCCTACGTTACATTTCCAGTCTCATCACCACTGTTCTAGAGAAAATAAGTTGCTCCTAGATCAGAGGTGGAAGATTTAAGACTGCTTACCCAAATATTCTGCTGGTTACTCAACAGGAGTTTCTCCTTCAAGCGTGAGACACTGATTAGTGCCAGATTCTGATAATTCAGCACATAAACCCAAACCTGCTCCATAAAAAGTGGCCATATGCATCCAAAAGCTACAAACTCAGAGAAATTATAATATCCAGTATACAGTCTTATCTAGCCCTATTTTCAATATGTCTATACATTCCCACAGCCCATAAAAAGAGGTGGGATTGCTTAACTCTTCCACCAGGCTAGTGCTCCAAAAAATTAAGAGTTGTTTAACTTTACTTCAAAAACATACACACTATTTTTGGTGCACTGCTAAGATGCCAACTCGCTTCATAGCTGCACTGTAATAGAAGATTAATTTAATATTTGATGGGGCAAGCAAACCTGCCAACTTCCCCTTTGAGAACAGGCTATTTCTGGAAAGCTGGTGAGCTGTCAGGCACATGTCTGAAATCTTACTCAAGTTGAACAACTAAAGGTTAGCACAACAGCTTCTGAGCTTAACATCGCCATATTACAATCTTTCTCAAGGAAGCTAAGTATAATCAAACTCAATCCTAAAAGCTCAGTCCTGTATATGTAAAATAGAAAGAAAGGCTTCCTGGTACATACCGTGTCTCTTGAATTAGTTGCTCTCGGAAACAAAGAATACAGAACTCTTTCCCCTTCCCACTTACTGGTGGAAGTAAAGTCATGCATCAGGCATATTTTTGTTACTGTGAGGAAGGAGCGACAGAGGAATAATGTGATGCAGTTAGGAAATCACTCTAGCAACAAAAGGCAACAGTATTCACTGTTGCTGATGGATAGGGATGCTCAGCTTGTGTCACACACCTATATCCAAGTAATTCTTAAAGTCACTAGGAATATCACTGAGAAGCTGAATTCCTGCCAAGATGACCTCAGCAGCAGATGAATTATTTTACTATTTCCTTTTAGAAAGGGGCAGATGCCTGGTTTGCAATAATGTGCCACTCACTGACACCTATGATGGTATTTCCAATTCCTATGGCGTTGCAAGAACTTGTATTGGTCAAATGGTCCCTTTTCAGCAACTGACTCCTGCTCAACAGCCCAGGAATAAAAGGAGTCAGTAGGTTAAACATATTTGACAATATTTCACATGCCACAGGAAGCAGATTTGAAACATAATTTAGCCCAAGAGGTTCATTTCTGGCAGTGCTTGGCCAATTGAGCAGAGTGTGCTCTTGCCTTGCTCTCACAATACCCAACACTGACAAGCACACCAAGTAACTGAGTAATTGCTTCATATTGACTGTTCAAAACCCTCTTTCCACAAGATCAAAGATTAATTTCTCCAACTTCTCTTGAAAGACAAGGAAACAACCCAAAATCAGAATGCATGATGACTTACTAACTTTTCTGAGTATTTTGAACACTAATGCTAGTCCCACAATGGACAAAGCAGCACCGGGGAACATCAGGATCTTAAGCACAGCAAAGGTACGTAAGTGTAGGAGTGTTGCCTAATTCCTAAGGAAGACAAGGCAGCGGTAAGAGAGAGATGAGGCTGCTTTCTTGCAGAAACTGGTCCTGCCTGGGCCTCCTCTGGCACATCCATGTCAGAAAGCACCCACCAGCTCCAACAAGAGGAAACCACCGACCCACAGGTCCAGTTTCCAGTCATACAGGGCAGTTTGAAAGTTTGGCTGGTAGAGAATAAAAAAAAATACATCTTGCCTTCAAATGTAAAATGCAACTTTACAATCAGCACTCTCCTCCCCAGATAAGGTGATTAGAAATGTTTAAAGCAAAGTCCACAAACCTCAAGGAACTGAGATTAGGACAGCTCAAAGGACATCATTCACTTAAAAGGAAAAATGCTCCCACAGGGTGAATGTGAAGCTGGCTATAAAATGATTGACAATACACCACATAGAAATAGAGCCACATCACAAATACTGTGGTGGTGTTGAGAACAAGGTTTCTAATCCAGCCTCTCTTAACAGCAGGCTATCTGAAGAATTATTTTAGCAATTGCTTGTTTAGGAGTTCTTCTTCCTTTCCCGTTAAAGTGTAATTTGGTTTGCATTTTAAAACTACAGGGCTCTTCCTCCCTGCCCCCAAGCCTCACTCATCCTTCAAAGTGATCTGTTTAAAATGATTACATCCTAAGGAGGATTCAAATGAACATAAACAACAGCTGAAAAAATAAGCGCTTTCCAAGGGATGACTAGAAAGGTGGTCTTTCTACTCCTGCCATGACACCTACAAAACACAGCAAGGATGTGTTGTTTTGCTTTGCTTTCCTAAAGTCCATGGAACATTTTGAGGTTTCAGCTCTGTTCAAATACTGCCTCTCAAAAAAGGCTTTATAGCCTACAAGGAGGTTTTTCACTGGCAGGTTGACAGCGATGAATAACATAATTGAGTTACACAGCTAAATTTGATTTGAAAAGAAAAGCAATTACTGTGTTTTTTCCACTGATGAATTAAAACAGTCATATGACAAATTCCTTAGAGGCAGAGACAAACTACACTCCTAATTACAAAGCTGTGGGTACACAAAATACTGGAATATCAAACTTAGAACAAAGCTGTTGCTGAAGCCCATATGAAGGTTATCCCCATGCTAGGATTTCCAGCTCACTGATTATGTTTCCCCTGACCAGAGAGAAGAGGTCATGATTTGTAAGCAAAGTTAGACAAACATCTCCTTGCCCACCCCCTGCTGTTTTACTCTGTCCTGCAGGGCAAATTGTTTTAACAACTTTTTTGTTAGAAGGCTTGTTAACAAGGCTATAGGGGATACAAGATGCATATCACATGCATCCATTCACAATGAAGGCTCAACGACTCAAGATTAGCACGGTCAGCCCATTCACCTGCTTATTTAATCTATGGTGCAAGATAACTACATTAGAAGAGGAAGGGCACAATATAACAACAATAAACTACCACAAAGCAACTATTAATAATTCAAAGCCTATTTCCAATATGCATTACGCACATGATCAGGAAGTCCCATTCCCTAGCTACAGTTCCAATAACAGATCTACAGTGAGCTCTATAGCTCTCTATGTGGGAAATCCGGATCCAGAACTGATAAGGAGAATCTGCATCAGCACCAGCACACAGCTGCTGGGTCCTTTTGAGTAATGAACTATTCAGAGCAGTCAGGAAGGAATAGAGCCAGTCTACTTATTCATTCAAAAGACCTCTAGATGGACCCTGTAAGAACTGTTTTCCTTTTTGTTAGCCAGTATACAAGGACCAGCAGAGGAGTTAACTGCTCTCCTCCTCCAGCATCCTAGCGCAAAGATCACTTTTCCAACTGGAAGTCAGACCATCCTTCTCAGGATATTTTCTTTTGACAAGCCATACTGCAAAGGCAGGCTACCTGCATTTAGCAAAAAGAGGAAGCCCCGTGACAAAGCATCGCCCCATGCCAACACCTCTGATTTGGCCGTGTTATCCTTGGCTCTACGCATCGCTGATGGAAACTCAGGCGCACACCGCAGTGAGGCAAGACCCAAACCTCCAGCCAGGAAAGAGGTATTCTCACGGATGCTTCCCCCTTCTCTCCTTAAGAGGTGTACAGATTTAGAAAGAAGGAAATCTTGCCTTTTACAGTCTCCCATTGATTTTTTAAAATTCTGTTTTAAACAGCAGCCAGACTTTACTCCAATGTACACATATACTCAGGTTTCACCCCATCACCTGTTGGCTGTCGAACAACACCCTTCTTTGTTAGGGCTCACAGCCCTCATTTGAGACAAGTTTCCAGAGAAAACACTTGAAGAAAGTGTTCAATAAGTCACAAGACAGGAATTGTAAAAAAAATAGGAAAGTAAAAAAACTCTGCGCCGAGCCCCGTGCACCCTGACAGCCCCGCGCCCTCATCTCAGAGGAGCCGGGACGGTGCCTTCCTCAGCAGGCAGAGACCCCTGAAGGGCATATGGGAGGTTTTCCACCCTGTCCAAGTTTCGGAGACGTTAAGGTGGGCCAGAGGCACCCCCAGTCCCGCGGGTCCCCACGCTCTGGAGCGGGATGCGCAAAGGCGCCGGCAGTCACCAGCACCCACCCGTCTACCCTGGCCCTCCGTCGGAGCTGCCGCGAGGGAGAGCGGATACAAGTGACCGCAAATTACCTCTGTGCGACACCGAAACAGCGGCCAGGCTGCTGGCGGAGCCGGCGGGGCGGCGCAGGAGAGGCGATGCCGGCTGCGGCTTCACCCCGAGCCGGGGCTGCACGGACCCGCACACCCGGACCGGCACCGGCANCAGCCTCCCCAGCGCTCCTCCCCAGACTCGCCCCGGACCGGCACCGGCAGACTCCTGCTGACGCCCGAGGGACCCCCAACCCCCGGCGAACCCCAGCGCCCCTCACCGCTCCTCCGTCAGGCGGCGGGAGGAATCTCTCCCACCAGCGATCTTCGTTCAAAGTGCTGCCCAAGGCGGGGGAAGGAGTGTGGGAAGGGGGAGCGTCTCCTGCCACCGCCCCCGAGGCAGGAACGGTCGCCTGCCCACCCAGGGGACCGAGCGCCTGCAGAAGCAATAAATTCTGCGCTCAGGACACGACGGACACACGGTTTGGCCGCAGCGCTTTTGTTCGTGTTTACGCCCGAAATAGATTTCCCACCCCACCCTGGACGCGCTCCGGCCGCCCCGGGCTGACCTGGCCCGGCCCCCGCCGCCCCGCGCACCCGGACGGGAAAGGACTCGGTTCAGGATGGGAAAACTTTTGTTCTAGGTCTCTGTACATGAATAATAAAAATACAATAAAAATAATAAAGCCTATCTGAAGCCGAGGATCTTAGAGAGCAGCCGTCCATCACTGCCTCCCTTGGCACATTCCAAGTGGGAAAGAGGCGTCCGAGCCCCAGCTTACGCACAGAGAAGTAGTAGCACCGGGGCATTTTCTCAGAGGCTGCCAGCCCCCGTTTTTTACCACTTCCCCCACCCCCGTAAGCATAAAAAGCCCCGAGAGGCGGGTGGTTCGGCTTCAAAGGCAGGCGGACGGCTTCCCCCCGGCACCGCCAATGTAACCGTGAACACCGCGGTCAAATTTCCTCTTCCCTCCCGCTCTTTGTCTCCCTGGGGAAGTCATTATCAAAGGGAATTTATTCGCGCTGCATATCAGGGTCAGAGCGGCAACACACACAGCCCCGACGCGCCCCACCGCTGCGAGGGGCAGCGGCCCCGGCCCCTGCGCATCCCGTCCCCCGCTCCCCGCCGAGGGCCCGCAGCCGGGGGCGGCTTATCTCCTCGGGCCGCCGTGCGGAACGGCGACGGGGCACTTCTCAGACACTTATCGCCTCCCCCAGGAACCGAATTTCCATGGATTTAAATTCACTTCTGCAAATTTGAATGGCTTTGCCCGCAGTGCGCTGAAGGAAGCTGGCCCTGACGGGTCCAGGCGCGGGCTGAGTGCTCAGAGCAGCGTCCCTGTCCCCAGCCCTGTCACCCCCCACCGCGAACTGCCCCCGACCCTCGGCTGGGCACAAGCGAGTCTCATGGTGAGCCGGGAGAAGCCTCCACAGATCTTCCCGTGAGCTGATTCCCCATCGCTAGGAGCAGGCAGCCAGACCGGCCGGCCGAGGGACCAGGACCAACGCCGGGCTATGTGATCCGAGAGGCACAGCCCATCCGGGGCTAAGGACGCTACACGCAGTCGATCCCCACCACTAAGCGAGGAGATGCGCCCAGAGACACGACCACTGCACCTGTGACCGTGGGTAAATGAAGAACGCCCCGCGCAGCTCCAGTCACAGGGAATCAAAGCTGCAGTCTGTGGCTCCTGCGACAGGAAAAAACCTGCTAAACGCCAGCAAACTAACCAGCTCCCATCCTTCCACACCCCATTTCACTTCCATAAGCAGTTTCGCTGGTTGTACTACCTCCATTCTTAAACAGCTTAGTCGTTTTGAGGTCAAAATTGATGTATCACTTGGATGAACTAGAGATTTTGTCAGAGCTTTTGTCAGTGCTGGCTTTACGAGACCCAGACTGTTCCTATTCTGTTTGTTGGACTGAGCAGACTCCATCTGGCGGCCAGCTGAACATCTGCCAGCTCCATTCATCATTAATCAAAAATGGAAATGTCAGGAATAATGTTTATTCTCCCCCACTACATGACTGAATAAATACCGACAATTTGCATATATTGTCTACTCCTTTTCCAGAAGTGCCTGGCATTTTCTCAGCAGCTCCCCACACTGAGGGCTCAATACCTCCCAAATTGCAAAAATGAGAATCTTCTTTGCGAACTTCTGCAGCACAATCAGCTCAATGGCTGCAGATAAGTTTGCAAAGTTTCGTGAGCAAGTGTCTACCAAAGCCAAAGAAGACACGTTCACTTACTTTGCTGGAAAATCAAGCTGTCCCCCATTCTGCTAACGCTTTCCTTACTACTGAAGTGTCAGAGGGTGTACGGAGATGGTTTTGCTACATGGCTCTTATTTTTTTCCTGGACTTTTGTGATTTGAGCACAGAAACTACCATATTGTTCTGGACAATGCACTTTTATATTACCAGGCCAAAACCAACCATTGTGATCTTCTAGTCTGAACTAATGTGGTCATAAGATTTTCATACATTTCCTGTCTGCATGAACAAAATATTTTATCTTGATTTAAAAGTACCAGCAATGAAAAACCTGCTACAAGTTCTGTTAAATCCATCTACAGCCCTTGTTAAATTATTTCAGGTGGTCAATTATTTTACAGTACATTATTTTTCCTTTTTTTTTTTTTTTGTTAAATCTCAGATTGCTGTTTCAGTGCTCAAACACTTGATTCTATGGTACCCTTGAACACTAGGCTAAAGAAAGAGCTATCATAACTCCCCTTAGGCATTTGCAAATTGTGAAAGTCATTCCTGAACTACCTCCTTTGATTTCGGCTGCTTCCACAAGAACAGATGTGTTGCTATGATTTCTTCTTTATTTGCACACAACAAATATGACAGCATAGATACTCATTATGTGAAGTACAAACTATGCCACAGAAATTGCCTTAAAAAAAAAAAAAAAAGCTAAAAAAACAGGCACAGACTGACTCGCCCTTTACAGCATGTGCTACATTCTTGACTGCATCTGGGTAGAGCTGATCCTTCAAATAACCAAATGCTTCAAGGCACCTGTAATGGATATGGAACCTTTTGGCCTAAGGTATTAGCACAAATTTAGTCTAGGTAACAACTTTCTTGTACTACTGACCAGGCCAGGGATATTCTCTGGCCTGTAAGAAATTTGCTGAGTTGTCAGTGTGGTTCCCTAGTTCCAAATTAGTCAGATCAGGGAACATCCCCTGAGATAACACTGGTAATTGCTACCTTTGTTGGCAGTCACAGAAGAGAGACCAAGCAGCGGAAAATGAATTAACCTCTTGTGCTTCAGAGGCAGCTTCTCTAGGTAGGACAGTGGCATAACACCCACCTCTCAAGCCTGATTAGTTCTGTGGATAAACAGAAGAGGTCACCATCTACATCACCCTTTAATGATCACTACCTCCATCCCAAAACTTTTAATTAAGTATCACCTCACGTGTTCTTTTAAAATAAAAAGTCACAATTCAGCTATGAAAGGTAAAAGCATGAAGAAAGGTGAATGGAAACCAGAACAAAAGCAACAACAGCAAAAAAAATCTCAGTAATAATTCTTTCAGAGAAATCAATGAGAAAACTCCCCAAATAAGCCAGGTTTTGTATTTTTAAATAAAGCAGGAAAGATTTTCCACATATCTGACAGCACAGGAGTAGCCCCTGGAGCAGGAATTACAAGTGCTTCCCAAGCAGTGGTTACACACAAATCAAAGCAATGTCTGACGCAGGCAGGTATGCCCTTCAGGAATTTTAGGGATGATGATTTGACCATGTATGGTCCTGCCTGAAGGCTACAGCACAGGGAACTCTAGGATGCATTTATAGCACCATGGTCCTTTCCACCCCTAGTGGCCCTGGGTCTATGCCCCAAGGGAGCAAGAAGATCAGAATAAGGAAAGCAGTTTCATCATCATCTGAGATGATCTACTGGAAAACCCAACCCACTGAAGAATAATTCCCTAGACCTGCCAGTGTTAGCACAAGGAAAAACCATGACTGATTCCTGTGAAGCTGGACTGCTGTGGAGATTGAATGGCCAGCCTTTCTCCCTCTCTCTTCTGGAAAAACTGTCCGTTTACACATACTTTTTAGCTGGTGTATAAAAATGGCCTGACTTCCAAGAGCACTTAAGTATGTTTGCCTTGGTGCATTCAGAGACGCCCATGGACATCAATCTGCACATCTAGATACTTAAATGTCTTGCCAAACCCAGCCCTAGGCTTCCTCTCACAGGTTATGAGTGTGGAAGTATGCCTTCATGGATGGGAACAGTTTGCACAATTTTATCACTGTCTACAGTCACTAGGAGCCACCTGACTTGTGGGATGTCCTGGAAGCAAAGCATGAACCTTCAAGTACCCCAATGGGTTACCAGGCAAAGGCCACCCCATGCCTACAGCCATGGGTGAAACTTCTCCCTGTTCAACCCTGCTACCTCCTGCCCCCCCAAATCGGGGATCCAACAGTGGATCACCGTATGCTGCTGGGAGCAGAGCAAACCAGGGTTACCAAGGTATTGAGGCCTCGGAACTGTGCCACTGACTGGCATCTTCCCTATTTTCTTTTTTGAGGTTGCAGAGAAAGGGTGTGGAGGCAGCATCTCATGACTTCTCAAGGCTCCAAAGCCTGACTCTTTGCCAATCTTTAAACAATATTTAAAAATAACATTTAGATAACATTTAAAATCCAGAGAAAAGCACCTCTGTAGGAGACATAAGTGTAAAACACAAGAGATGATACACAGTAAAGAGATACAGGGACTAAAAGGAAGCGTGTATGTGAAATGTAACAAATTAAAAATATAAGAATAAGATGACTTTTACCCAGCAAGGGTTTGTGATTGTATGACGGTGCTTGGTTTCCACTCTTCTCTTTGCTGCATTCCCTGTCATCCTAACAGCCAGCCCTTTCTCTGCTGGCCTCAGTAAGTCAGTACACCTATGGAAATATTAACACCAGGTAGCAGATCAGGAGACAATCAAGTAGCACTAAAATAATAATAGTAATAATAATAATAATAACAATAGTTGTAGTTCATTTTTATTTTCACCTGTCAGTGGTACATAGATCTGCTGAGGCATCAAGGTGGGAAACAGTGCCTACTGCTTGCTCTGGAGAGCTCCACCAGCTATAAATGGCCTGAGGACTGGCTGGCATAAACTGCCGTGTGTTGGGAATGCTTAACTAAGAGAGGTTTATTTTATTTCCTTTCCTTAATGCTCTCAGAGTTGAAGACCAACACACCTTTGAAAACCACAATCCTACTTTGCTTCAGCAGCAAAGAATTAAAATTTCATTAAAATGCTCTTCCTTGTCAGATCGGGCTAGGACTTGCTCCTGAACCAACAAGTCTGTTGCTGTATCTGGAAACTCTTAACCCCACAGGCTCCTCTGAAGACAGCAATCTTGATTTTATCATAATTGGCTTGGTGCAGCCCACAGTCATACAGGTAAACACCCAGATGCCCACTGCAACCCCCAGCTGTGGGGTGTGACTGGGGCTCCCCTAAGCACCCCAGCACCCTCAGATGGCCAGTGCCCCGTTCCCAGGCTGCACAAGGCACAACAACTGCCCTGCAACAACGTGTGCCTGCAATGCTTTGCCAGCAGCAGAGGCTGACGCAGGTGGAATCACGGCCTGGGTTTTTAATAATAGCCCAGCACAAACTCCATTATGCAATGGGAAGGTGTTGCAGAGCCCATGCTAATGCACTGTTTGCTTATTGAGGGAATTTCAGTCACATATTGTGCCAAAGCCTGTGCGGATGGTGAATGATGTCATCTCTGTGTCAAGCTCTGCTCCCAGGCCTTGCCTCTGAAGAACTCCTCACAATTTATCTAAATTGGTTTGAAAATTGATTTAAATTAAAAAAGGGAAAGGTATGAACTCTGTGGATCTTCTACTGTGGTCAACATTCATACATGCAGACAAAGGGACATTTAACCAAGGAGCTGGCACCCTTGTAGAGAAACTAATAATATAATAATAATAACAAAAATAATACAGTAGTAATATTATAAACTAATAATTCAAACAAATATTTGAGCTAGTATTTGAAAACAAATTTAAAACCCTTTGTGAGTGCAGTTCTGTTGTGTGAGTGATGCTCCAGTTACACTCAGTCTTCCCTGTCACTGGCAATGCTTTTCAATAGCCTGAACTCAGGAAAAAACACAAGTGATTGACTTTAAGTGAAGGCAAAATTTGACATGGAGGACTACCATTGCTCCTGCAGCATTATATCCAGAGAAAACAAAGCTGAGTTTATAGCCAAAGATGAGATATACAAAGGTTTGTGATACCCTCCTCTTGCTTAAAATCTGCAGGAGGGAAATCCAGCAGCCAGTGAAATAGGTATCCTGCACAGTTCTACACTATAATTTTCCACAAGTTGTATGCACAGCACACTACAAATACAAGGGAGAGGACAATGCTTAGAGTAACTATTAGTTTATTTTACCGAATTAATGTCACATGTCAACCTCAAGGTAGACCATGATGCAAGAAGGATGCAAAAATGTCAGGTGGAAAATGAGATGCATTACACCTTTATTAGCTTTCTTTAGTACAGCAGCTGCAAGGGACACTACCTGATTGATGAGCTGCCAAGACTGAAGACCATGAAACTCTACAAAAGGCATCATCAAAATATGATAAGTATTTCAGTGTTTTGCATAGAAAGATCAATGGCTAAATAATTGTCTGAGCCAGGTGAGCCTGAGAACAGTCCTCTTACTTCCTGCTCAGCAAAGAAAGTTGGGCAGGTTTCTACCTCACCAGATGTTCACTGCTCTTCTATCCAGTCTGCCACTACTGTTACTGTTGTTTGATTAGTAAAAGGTTTCTTTTTCCTCACATTTAAGAAGGCTTGGAGTGGGCTAGGCAGCATTCAAACAACACCGTGACTCCAGACCTGACAGACAGTTTTGCAATGTGTTGCCTTAAAATTGCTGCCTTAAAATAAAAGTGATACTTGGATCTCCCCCTTCCTCTTATTCTCTCTAACCCTGAAATTCAAAAAAAAAGGTAAGAAACAAAAAGAGAATATAAGAAAAAGTCATCCACCTAGCTGAAGTTCCTTCAATGAGAGCCACAAAGGTTTCACTCCCGTGTCTTTCTTAAATGCACTGTGAAATTCCATACGCTGGCATTTTGGTAAAAAAAAAAAAAAATCCAATCTCTGGTTTCCCAGTGGAAGCACTGTAGTGTAACCTGCTACTCCAAAATAGGCAACAAACTATCCCCCATTTACATGGCTGGGCAAACAGAAATCCAGTGTCAAGGGGCTTTTGCCCTTAGTACAAACTTCACCTCACTAACATGAATCTAACTCTGTGTGACAAAATAAGATGTGGGGTAAACATGGATGGTTGAAGCTTGCTGTTTCTTTTCCTGAGGGGCAGGGGGCAACAGACAACTGAGCACATTTTTTGGGAAACCCAAAGAGGCCTTCTGCTTAACAGAGTGAAGAATGCTGATCTGGAGCATTCTTTTCTTTTCCCCCCTCCTCTTGCTTCTTTCTTTTTAATTTTTTTCCCCTCTAAGCATGATTAGTTTTTCCTCTGCTAGTTTAGCTCCCAGAACTGGTTAATTGCAGGATGAGTTGAGCCCAGTTGCCAGTGTTAGGAATGGAACAGGAGGAACACCAAGAGGGATGGTCCCACTCCTGGTCAGCAGCTAGCTGTCATAACTACACTGACACATCCAAACCACATCAAAAGGCAGTCAGGAAGACGGCTTCAAGAGCACTTTTCCCAGGTGCATGCCAAATACCCTTGTTGTCAGGAACCAGTACACCTTGTGATTATGGATGCTCAGGTATAAACTGAGGAGAAAGATTAGGCAAGAAGCGCTAGTTAAATAAAACCATCAGACCATCTACAGGCATTTGAAAGAACAAGAAATTGGCTGGACAGTGGAACACAAAGAGCTGCAATGGCTTGATATACCCCATCCCTGGGAGTGTTCAAGGCCAGGCTGGATGGAGCTTTCAGCAACCTGGTCTAGTGGAAGGGAGTTTGGAACTAGATGATCTTTAAGGTTCCTTCCAACCCAAACTATTCTATGATTCTATGATGATACTATGAAATAGTATTCCTTTCTCCACAAAGCTAGATACTTAGGATTGGGTGGTTGGAAATATAAAAGCACTCCTTTCCTTCTCTTCATCTCCACTGCACTGGAATTTAAAGGCCAAGTGGGCAGGCAGTGTCTGTTCAAGATGCAAGTTATGTCTATTTGTTCAGCAGGATAACATTGAAGATTGTAGTTAAACAAATATTCAAAGAGAAATCCAGTTAATTATATTTCTTACCTAGCAGTCATTATCCTTTCCACACCAACTGGCAAGATAATGAATTGTAACTACAACAGGGAAAATCAGTTTAAATCCCCTAAATATCAAGCTTCATCTCATCAACATGACACTACTACAGAAAATTCTAGAGCCTCCAACACATACATATTTCCTTAACTGTGTTTACAGAAATGTTTGTAGACTCTTAAAAATATATAAGGATATTTTAGGAGCAAAATATTTTTGATTATTTACAGTACTGAAAATTCTCATCTATGAAGCCGAGAATACAAATGAAATTGTTTTAAGACACTCAACTGGTACCTTTGACATGAGTGACCTTTGTGCAGCATCCATTGATCCCTAAGCCCTCATGGTACTGTCAGCTGCTGAAGCAGCAACTGCTTGACAATACCTGACACCTGATACTTAGTTGGCAGCCAAGCTTTAAGCTACATCCACCTGGGGTTGCCAGCACATCCTGGCTTTTCTTAGCAGCTTGCCCAGGAGGATGAATTCCTTCGGGTGCATAGCCTTAAAATAATAACACCTAGCTTTGAAAGAATACCATAATTTAATGGAAGTAAGTGCTTAATGCAATCTATGGCCATAGACAATGCATGCTTCTAGAGCTGACAACTTTCGCCCCCATTTTCTAGAATATTAGAATATATTTACATTCAGCCACTATAAATTGAACCATTTTACTATTGCTATCAGTTCCAATAATAGAGTCTGAGCTAATCTACTTAAGTGTCAGGCCACTTGCACAAAGATAGTTCAAGATTAATTTGTGAAATTCTGCAGTTTCTGAAAAAAGTTCAACCACTTTCAGCAGGAGACAGAAGAAAAGCATCCAACCCTTCCACTACATAATATTTTTTTTTTAATATGTCTTGAAAGCATATATTTGAGATAGCAGTATGAACTCAAATTTCAACAAACCAGGTTTTTGTTAAGTAAAACCTGTGAATATCAGAGCTGCTTAATATGACTTCAGATATGTATGACAGGTGATTTGTCAAGACATGGCATTTTTACAGGTCAGAAAAATGGCACTCATCACATATAGAATCTATTTTAAAAGTCCTAAGAATATTAATGTATGTTTAGTATTATTTTAAGTTTTCAATAATTTAGTCCCTTTATACTTGCATATTTTCCCAATTTGCTTTCTTGTCTACAAAAGTTATTGCTAGGACAAGATCAACTCTCAGACAAACAGTAAGCAGAGGAAAGATGAGACTCAGTGTTTCACAATGGCCATATACACATGACTCTCCAGCTTAATGTAGTCTTTGGATACTTGTGTTACACACACATCCCTCCCTCCTCAGACAGCAGCTACTTTCTCTTTAGCGGTACTCTTTCATAATGCCTCTCTGATATGCAGAACTAATGAGTCAGTGATAATTCAGTGATAATAATATTGTTTTTGTAAATACAACAGACAGCTGCCCTGGACTTCACTTCCACTTGGTAACAAGAACCCGAGTCTTCTGAAGGTCCTCTGAACCTCCCACTAAGTTTTAAAGCAAGAACCACTTTTTCCACCAAAGAGCAGGATGAGGATTTGGGCAAGAATCACTTTTTAGGTTTGAACAATTTGCCTTCATCAGCAGATATCCCCCACACACCTTCAGACTGCTGCGTAAGCTCCATGCACAGAAAGAGGAACTTAATAGATGTGCCTAATGGGCACATCAAAGGAAAGAAAACAAGAAAAAAGATAAAAGGTTTGAAAAGACCATCTAGTTAAATTAGCTACAGTTTCATTAAGAAACGGATTAATCAAGAAGGAGAATACTGACAATCAACATGGTGCCATCATACAGTTGGATTAAAAATGTCCTTCCTCAATCAATTCTTGGTGTACTGTCAGATACAAAAATGTGAAATTTTTCAAGACTTAGTTACTGTGCAGAGGTCCAGAAAGGGGCCTGCTTAGCAGGAGTGAAACCCACTCTTGTGGAATTTTATGTAGCTAGTTTGCACAACATTAGGCTGCATAAAATAAGGAATGCCCACATAAACCCAGACTGGCTCTGTGCTGGGACAACAGAGCCTCAAGTGTTGATCAGCTTCCTCCTGTAAATTAGATTTAGGCTGGATTTACTTCTTCCCTGCACATCACACAAGTAAGATTACACTTTGAGAAATCTGCACAGTCAAAACCAGAGTGCAGAGCAGGGTGAGAAGCATGCACTCAGCACTTCTTAGCAAACCCAACTAGATGATGACCTATTAAAATTTCAGGTAGATCAACTTCTGCTTGATACCATTAGACTATGTCACAATGTGACTGATTGATCCTTCAGGACATGTATGATCAAGTGGCATCAGCAGTGCCAGTGGGACAACACACCTGTGAGGGGAATATCAGACTTCTTGAAAGAGGAAAATGAACAATGCTGGGGAAATGGAAGAAGGCAGTTAATACTCTACAGCTTAGATGCTAAAATAAGACTTTTGTACCTAATTATGACCTTATTACTCAGCTGCCATCACTGCAATGGATCAGTTGCCTCCTCTTGATTTCTCTAATCTACAGAAGACAGTGGAGCTAATAGAAAAAGGTAAAAAACCTGAAGCAATATGCTGATCCTGCCAGCAGTGGATTTACAATAG
The DNA here is from genome assembly GCA_013399915.1 of Illadopsis cleaveri. Taxonomy (NCBI): domain Eukaryota; kingdom Metazoa; phylum Chordata; class Aves; order Passeriformes; family Timaliidae; genus Illadopsis; species Illadopsis cleaveri. Next base: position 287,077 of record VXBB01023386.1, read on the forward strand.
AAATCCGTTACCACACTGAAAATGACTGAGGTAAGTTTACAAGATGCAATTATCTGTAGCTTTTTCCCATTAAGTCTTGTAACTCCCTCAATGAGAATTTAAGAGCATACATATTTCAAGTCCTGTGTGAAGTTAATAACTTCACAAGAGAGAAACAGTGGAACAAGTCATTCACATTTTGTATTATCAACAAATAAATGCTGGAGAGCAAGTTTTTGGATCCAGCTATTACCTCTAATTATATGTATCTCTATGAATAAATGAAAACTAGTTTGCATTTTTTCCCTGATCATTAGCCTCATTTACACAAGTGTTATGAGGCCAGTTTTTTATCCATTAACGTGAATTAAGTGATACCCTGCTGAGTGCAGGACTGTTCAGACACGCTGACTGTGGAGCAGCTGCTCTCCTCCTTTGGTATTGAATGTTGATTAGCATCACAGCACATGACACACTGCAGGGCACATTGTGTGTCACACTACAGCATACAACACTTAATGAGAACCCAAAGCAAACCCCATGGTTTAGAAAGCCAGTCTCTGCTCTGAACACCAAGGCAATAATTAGGCACATGGGTTGTCCTGGGGCAGACTGAATCCATTGAACAGTGGGCTTTCACTTTGGGACAATGCTGACTACCTGAGGCAGAGCTGTACATTTTCTTAGTATCCTAAACAGCAGCAACTGTACCCACTGCCAAATAGTAGTATCTTGTCACATTTTTCAGGAAGATACTTATGTATTACCCTTGCAATTCTGATCCATGAGACAGAATGAAGTTTCTGTATCATTAGACCCATACAGAACACTTAAAGAAAGAAATAACAGCTATGAAAACAGAGTGCCCTGTATAAACCCAACACCTCAAATACAGATCAAGGTTAAGTATTGACTTCCTATGACCGGCCTTCATCAGCTTTCCTTATCTGAAACATGGGCTGATACCACCCTTTTCTTGCACAGATTCATTACTTATTTGAAAGCTGCTTTGACAGTACTGTAAAATAGTGCATCAGTATATTATCAACATTTTGCTACTTTGATGCAGTTAAATGAAAGCAAAGAAAAGCTTTTCACAACAATGGAGAAATTAATGTCACACCGTTCCAACTCTGGTTATGTTACAAGAAAACATGTTTCACCGTAAGGGGTAACCATACAAGAATGTTGAAAGCACTGCTGCCTCAACTCACCTGCAAAGGAGAGTACATCTAATACTGGGAACAAATAGCTTGGTCTGTTCTGAATGACTGGAACTTTGCCCTTTGATTAGTAAAGGTTTCATTATGCACATCTTTTATCTAGAAGAGCAATGCAGCAACAAAATACATTTTTCCAGCTAAATAACATGTTTTGATCTGCATGGAGCTCTCTTGCTTATGGACCCTGAGAAGAAACCCTCTGGGGGGAGCACGCCAAGTTCAGTCCCTGGAGTTTATCTAATTGCTGTCATAGGTGTACCTCTGCTTCAAAGAGCAGAGCTAAAACCCTTGTGTGAGAGGCATAAGAAAAAATCAGACATCATTAATCAGAATTATGAAGAAACAAAAAATAATCCTCTGTGCTGTTCACAATACAGTCAATTTGTAGAAAAATATCATAGCATAAATTACAAGGGGTTAAAAAAATTTACATCTACAGCTCAGTCCCTGGAAACAGCTATGAAGGAATAGATCACTTCTCTATTTCAAAAGAAAAAGGAGAGAAAAAAACCCACAGGATGACCCCAAATTGCATACTCTCTTCTTTTTCCCTCCCACAACTCAAGGGCACAAAGACATTTTTCAGGTTTGGCAGAGAGAAGGCACTTCAGAGGCTGGGCTTTATATTAAAAGGGGTGTTATCTAATAAACTGGGAATAGACTTAGGTTATGCCAGAGATCTTTATAAACTAGTTCTATTTTTGATGGCACTTGCCTCCCAATAAACTCAATGAGCCTTGCTGCTAGAATGCTTCAGTAAATAGAGGTGATGCTACCTCTGCAACACTACTGCAAGGCAGCAGTGCCAAACTTTTTTTCTGGACAGACCACTGATCACAGTTCAGTCTCAGGAAGGGTACTCAGCATATCTTCAACCCAGCTCCTCTTTTTATACCTTAAATTAACTTCTCATGTACTGCATATGCAGAATAAACTAACTACACCTGTATCTTGTAGGTGCAGAGTGATATTCTGGGCACTCCTGGCCCACTGTCTCCCTGGAGACAGGCAGTCACCAAAAAGGAAGTCCCCAGGGGCAGACTGGGTGAGCAGGTCACGCTGTGCACTTCTGTTGAGAACAGTGCTGAAAGCCTTCAGCCCCCAACCCAGGAGGCACTGGAGAACGCTGGTGTCAGAGCATGGTCTGGGAGAACCAGTGAGACACAGGCCATGAGCTTGTGGTGCAGCTGCAGCCTGCACAGTGTCAGATACCCCCAGTACCCCATATACCAGCACTTAGAGCACCCTGGCCCTCCTTTAAAGGAAAGGACACTCCAACCATCTCTGCATTAGTAAATTGAACAAGAACAGGGCCCAAGTGTGAGCCCCAGCCTGCAGTCACTCTCACCCTTTCACTGGTGGTAAACGGGGTAGTTTTGAGTAACTAGCACTACTGGGCACAGTGAGTGGGATACATGGACTGTTCCTACCTTGTGGGCCAGGAAAGGGTTGGGCTTGGGAGATGGTTTCTCCATCCTCCCTCCAAGTCCTCTGGTGCCACCTCAAAGAGTCTTGAGCCCATGCTTTCATGTAGTACCCCAACACACCCAAAACCCACTCTCAGCTCACTGATGAGTATTTCAGACATGCTGAATGTGAAAAAAGACAATCCACTAAAGAGCAGTGCCTGTGAAAAGGGCACATGTGTGGTGCAGTGCACAGTGCAGGGAAACTATGGGCCAGGGCAATGGATCTGGACAGTCTAGCATCTGGTCTCAGGGTCAGAGGACCAGTTACTGCTAAATGAAACATTGCCCAGATAGGTTGGTGTTGGCTTTTGAGAAGTCTTCCACTGACTTTAATAAACATGGTTAAAATGTGGAATAGCAGTGTAACTGCTGCACTCCCACAATTTTTAGGCTTACATAAGTTTCCTTAGAATAACAGAATCCTTTAGATTGGAAAATACCTTTGAAATCATCAAGTCCAACCATTGACACTGCCAAGTCCACCACTAAACCATGTCCCTCCAGTGCCGCAGCTACACGTCTTTTAAACACGTCCTTATAAAAATAAATTTTGGAGCTATGATTTACTCCAGTCTGCATGCTGGAAGTAGTTATAAACTTCAATGCAAAACATCTATGTTATAAAATACTTCTAGAAACTCTTCCATCATTTGGAAACTTTTTGATAGAGTTCAATTTTAATAAAAATAGCTTTTGGTTATATACATTTGAGAAGCAAATGCAGAAAGACCATTGTCACTAGACTGAAAACAAAATTAGAGAAACTTGAAACTCCTTTTTTTGAGTTTGGATGATTTTTTTAATGCATATTACACTTACACAAGAACCCTAGAGTAAATGCAAAAAAGCAAAGGACTTTCAATGACATTCACACAGATATTAATTTCAGAAGATACTGCTGTTTTCAATCAAGTTTAACACTGTTAATTTTTTCTCGCTATCAGCAAAACAAAAAAAAGTACATGCTGAGGATAAGGAAACAGCTTTGTTTATCTACAAAATCATGTGCTTACCAGAACTAAAGCATGCATTTGCCATATGTCAGTCCCTGCCCCCCTTCTTTAAATTACAAATTCATTAATATAGCACAGCAGTGCTACATCATTAGCAAGGAATAAAGCACATTTTAAAGAGCAATTAAGTGGTATAAAACTACTCAGAGAAAGGTTTTCCACTGCAGCAATGTCTTAGGGAGACCAAAGGGGAAACCTGACACGAAGGAATGTCAGCCTGAACTTGATTAATTTGTACTCAGAGCAACATGTCCCGTCCTCCACTGCAATGGCAGCAGCTTCCCACATCGCTTTGCTATACTCTCCCTCAGAGCTTTCTTCTGATCTGTAAGTCATCCAAGAGATGGATTTGTTCAAATTGACATCTTTAATAGAGTCATATCTTCTCTGCTATTGTCTCAAACTTCACAACTCAAGCCATGTGTACTGGATGTGTAGGCTCCCAGAAATGGCTGCTTTGCTAAACAGATTGTGCAGGCTGAATATGCAACGCCCAGTTCAGAACATGCAAAGCCGACTCAAACACTCCCACAGACAAGAGCAGCCCTTCCATAAGACCCTGTGCTTTCCTGGAATGGTCAGACTGGAATTATCAACAGTTTAGGACAGGGACACAACATGACTCAAAACCAGGTCAAGTCTGAATTTTGGTTTCCTTCTCATTGTTTTTTTTTTGTTTGAGATTTGAGACAAGAAGTCTAATGGTTCAGTTTTATGGTTTAGAAAGAAAAGACTTGAAAAGCTCAATCCCTGTTTTAAATGAAAGCAGATTCTCACCCGAACAGAAAAAGCCCAGTGTTTAACAGTGCCTTTGCTTTCAACTATTGTTATGTTGTTGAAACAAATGTTTCTATGAGGTTTAATGTAGAGGAATTTATTTAATTTAGTTTATTTCTGTTGTGAAATTAAAACTGAAGCTTTTTAAATAAGCTTCCTGGCTTTAAAAAAAAAAAAAGAAAAAAGAGGAAACAGTGAAAAAACTTTAGTTCTGTCCTATGATGATCTGAGGAGTATCGTCAAAACTCCTTTTCTTTCCCTTTGGAGTTAGGATGCTCAGCAAGTTTGGCTCTTAAATCAACATATGTTTGTTATTTAAGTTATACTGTCATTGTTTCTTTTTTCTGTTCTGTGACACCATGGCATGGCTATCCCTTCCAAGCCTGGATGCAGCATCTTTAGCTTGTGAATATTACATTACCTCCTCACCTATTAGACTAGAGAGAAAACACTTTTGCTACATAGAAAGCCTGACAACCCTAAACAAGCTACAATAAAAAGCAAGACCTGATAAAAATTCCATTACTTGCTTATCTGCAGAGATTCTTACCAGTTCAAAGGGTCAATTTCTCAGCAGGGCACCAGTGCTTATCAGCTAGGTCTGCTGAGCCTTTCAATTGCAGAGAGAAGTGTTGCCTCCAACTGGCATGACAATGGCACTATTAAACAGGCACTTCAAAGATACAGATGTTGCAAATGCTTTGATTTTGCCAAGTTCTCTATGCCATCACTATCCAACAGACTTTTTCATGTAGAGGTCAGAGTTCTTACTAAGCAAATGAAAAACAGGTAATAAAATAAGTATGTGAAATGCAGCAAATCCACCACATGCTTTTACACCCAAAGCAGGTCCCCTTCTTTTCCTAGGTTCAGAGAAGCCCATACCTGGCCAAGAGACAAACAGGGCTACCACAAGATAAGGTTCAATGAACCTGCTGCAGCAGGTCCAGCAGGACCTGTGTATATCCCACAAGCCTACAACTTTCCTTCCCACAGGAGTAAACAGGCAGACAGTATTATTATTGAGGAGGACTTAGAGGAGTGGACACTTGCAAGAGCAGATCTGTTGATTAACTGATGTCTGACCTACCAACCTGGATTCATTTTATGCAGGCTGTACAGGCAGGACAGCCGGTACTCCCTTGGATGATTAAAGAGACATGGGGTTTGTTTGTTTTTTAACTTGCTATAAGGTGAGGAGACTGGGCATAGTCAGCATGGTCACTCTCTAATTATCACAGTATCATGTGATATAGGTCATGCATGTTAAGGTGCATATGTGGTCATCCCACATCTGCCAGTTTGCATCAGCACTGGATGCACACACCTTTACCTAGACCTTGGATGACTTGCTTCAGACCTTTCCCAGTATTCGATCTTCCTTTGGTGTGACCTTCCTTCACACATAAACCATATGTTTTAAGTAAAGGTCTGCTGCCCTGAGCACAAGTATGCACATCAATCATCTTTTTAAAATTCCTTTTCACTTAACTCTCTCCCCAATTTCTTTGGAGCAACAGCCCAGAGTCCCAGCCTTGTTTTTTCAGGCCAACTACACATCTGGATAAAGCAGCATCCTTTGCAAAGAGTGCTGCAGTCTCTCTGGAATGTCTGCAGTGGCAGTTCCTTCAACATCTTAGCTTGTAACCCTTAGGACACAGGTAAGGAGATGTGCCAAAAAGGACTAACAGCAAGAAGCTTCATTTTCACATGAATGAGGACATGACAGGAAGCTTTCAACCCAAAATGCAGGGTTGAAAAATCAACAGGCCACAATTTACACATAGGAGTAAACATTGTGACCCACAGCAAACCAAGGCCATCTCCTCTAAAATATGCCTGTTGATAGCACAAACAAACCCTGACTAAATTAAGTTTTAATTCTCAAAAGCAGTTTAAACTCAGATATGGTTAGATTCAATCTTCACAGAAGGAACTATCCTTTCTCCAGTTACTGTACTTCCCTTCTAAAGGGAAAAAGCCCTTTCACTTGGATATCAGCATATCAGCTTCTGTAAGCATGATTACAAAGAACACATGCAAACAAAAGCTATTATATTATCACATCCCACTAAGATACACTACACCAGCAGAGACCCACACACTTTCCACCTATCCCAGCAGTAAAGCTGCAAGAGCAGTTTATGCCAACATGTGAAACCTCGCAGGGCACAACCACAACACAGGGAAACATTGGAGTTGTAGTAAAACTGACCAAGGCAAAATAAAACCCTAGCCTCCACGGCTGACAGGCTGAGGTGTGATAACACACAGGTTATAAACAGTTTTGTCTTACGGCTTTATTCCATCTCAGCTAATGTACATTGATGTGTCCTCTCCTTCCATGCCTGTGGCAGCAAAGTAGTACAGCTCGTGGTTGTGACTTGCACACTACAGTCTCTCTTCCTTTCTTTTGTCCTCTGCCTCCCACCTCCCTTCTGATGCATTACCTTTCAATTAGTCACAGAAGTGGAGCAAAACACACAGTTCTCTGATCTCTTAAGTGGTAAAGGTCCATATCTCTTTAATCTATAAACACTTGGTACTTGCCTTCTCTCTAGGAGGAGAAATCTTTTCAACAAGAACCTGCTTTTCAGAGAAGAAGATAAAATTGGAAGAATTTAGTAGGAGATGTTTAAAATATTTATGCTAGCAACCTCCATGCTTACTTCTATAATATACATTCAGAAAAGATTCTCTCAAAAGTTAAAACCAAGCAGTTGTGCCTGAGTCTTCCAGGTGTGTACTGGTATGCTTACAGAAGCAGCATGTACACCAGTAGTCCCTTCCCTGGAGCTGCCCACTTTCTTTTGACCTCAAAACTTGAGCGTCTGTACAGGTAAGTCTTTGTGCCTTGGTAAACATATTGCTTTAGATGTACATGCTGAAATAGAAAGCATTTCAACATCAAGTCATGTACAGCACTCTGACAGAGGATGCTCTAAACCTGTGCCCAGGGAAGAATTTTATTACTCCAGTGGTTGCCAGGGACCATCCAGCTATTTTATTCTGTTAGTAATTAGATGCAGCATATTAATTTCTCCCTTTAGAAGAAATCTGAAGCCAGTATTACTGAAAAATGATCCATGATCCTCAGGTATCTAACAACATTTAGGAGGCTTTACAGGAAGAAGAAAGCTAGAGTTAAGATTTCAAGTTTAGCAATGAGGCATGAATTTCTACTACCTATATGGCACACATTTATTTAAAACAAGTAATTTACAGTGCATTTAATCATCATACCATTCTGCAGTGATTTTTGCAAATTTTATAGTAAAAAAACTATGGGACAGCAGGCTAAAATGCCTGTGTAAGTTTTAACTCAAGGAGAACAGTTAATTTAATGCCACTCTTCAAATGCATACATAAGCAGGGACCTGGCTGACAAAACAGCTCTATCATGGAAAAGCTTAGTTAAAATTTAATCAGTTAATATCTAGATGGCTTCCCTTGACAATCCTGCTTTAGCTGCTGTGCAATCTGTCATTTTGTAACATGATTTGAAGAAAAATAAACACTGAAATAAGGTTTTGCAATGTTCCGCTTATCCTGAAACATCTCTTCATTAGACCAAGATACAAGAATAAGCATTTATTAAAAATACCACATGCCTAACTTTATAGTGTAACACACAAGCAATCCAGGACAGCCCAGGGAGCCAAAGAAAGCAAGATTCAGTATGTAAAGTTTTATCAGAAACTGATGGACTAGGTTTTCGGAAATAGTTACTACTGATCTAGAAGATCTGATCCCTTCATTAATGCTATTATGTCAGCCTCCTTCATCACCCTTTTGGGTTTGCTCATGTTGCTTATCCCGTTCTAAGCACATCTCCCTAAGAATAGTTCTGCTGGAGAGTTCATTTCATGGGTTTGGTAAGAAAAAATCCTCCTCTCTAGTTTAAGGATCACTGTTGCCCACTTGCTTCTGGTGAGAGTGCTTCAAAGAGGAAGAACAGGCTAGTCCATCCAAAAGTTTGGAGGGTTCAAAACTTATACATGACTCCAAATGGAGTCAGTGAAGAGAATTCAGCACTGGGCAATGTGCCCTTTGCCATATGGCTGCTGGGCTCCCTGCCAATCACAGCTCAAGAGCCAGTGCTTGAAATGGTAAGATAAAGAATTACAACTGTCTGGGGCTGGACCCCTGAGCTCACACATCTGCAAAGACGTGCATGCCGACACCAAGAAACAGATCAGAAACAGAGACTCATGAGCTGGTGGAGACACAGGCTCATAAAGCCACATGATGCAGTGCAGCTGGATATCCAGCTTGGCCCACCAATGATATAGCTGCATTTACAGAGCTCTTGTGCCGCTAAAATTGGAGGTCTCTTGCATTCCCCCACAGCTTCTGCTTCCAAGAAAGCAGATCCAATCTGGGAATGCTGAGAACACGCATATGGGGTCTAGAAATGCTCCAAGTGAAAGCTGACAGGATGAATCACCATCTTCCTGCCAGCTGAAGGATGGGAAGAGATTTAACAACCAATCTCCTTCCCCATCCTCCTCCCCCATCCTAACAAGGAGTTGTGATACCCAGGAACAGAAGAGGTGATTCAGGTGAACAGGAGAGCAAACACCAACAGTTTGGATCTGGAAAGAGATACTCATCAAGGGAAAAAAACATTCCAAAGAAAAATGCTCTAAGTGCAAAGTTGTTTAAGGTAAGTTTCAGACAGGACTTCAATACCTCACAGAATGTAGAAAGGATTATTACTTTCAGTTAAATCTATGAATATCAGTGAAACTATGACGCCTTAGGTATAAACAGCACTCATCTACCAAATAGCCTAAAAATGACACTGAAGCTTTATTTTAACAATGTCCAATGGGATAAATAAGCAGCATAGTCAGCACTGGCAATGTTGGGAAATGGCCAAAACCAACGCAGCAGATTGAGCCGGGACTTGGAAATTGGGAAGAAAGCTGCTTAGGGAGGCCCATAGCCTTAGGCCAAAACACAAGGCACTGCTGTGCAGAGCAGGGAAGGGAAGGGAAAGGTAACAGAAGAGAACTTCCATTAAGCCACATTAATCACTGGAACTGCTTACAGGGAGGGAAAAGTATTGGGATGAGAGGACTGACTATGCACTGGAGGCTGTTTGAGACTGGATCTTGGTCCATCAGGCTCCAGCAGTACCAGGAGATCTCAGGGAAGGGGAAACGGACAGCAGGAGCAAGCTCAGTAATAACATCTGCACTTCCAGAGGCTGCCCTTGCAGGAAGGACAATGCTGGTGCAGAGCCACCTTTCCTGAAGAGGCAGAGTTTTGAGAAGAGCAAGCCAGAAAGCCATAATAAGCCACGGTTAGAGAGGATGATCTGCTCAGTGTAGAATGCAGTTTGCTTTACACTCAGCCCAGCATCTCCTGCTCACTCCTCTGCCCAGGAATAATGGATGCCCAGCACTGTGACTGGATTTTCCATCAGATTTTTTTCTGCTTAAGATCTTAATGAAGCTTCAGGTTTCAATTATTTACTGATGGCAAAAATATCCATGGGTAGTCTGCTTGGCAAAAAGGAGGACCTGCCGCATCATCTGTCTTACGATCTGAAGTGACACAACACAGGCCTTGGGATTTCTCTCCTCAGGGCTACCTCAGTTTTGACAACTTCACTGCAGTACTGATCCAGATACTCCCTCCCTCTCTCAACAGTTTGGTTGCTGTACTCAGGACAGGACTCTGAAGGGCAGGGAGGGAAAGAGCTTGAACCAGGATAATGGGGCAGCAGAGCACAGAGACTGTGAGCTACAGTGAAGACAGGCTGGGCTGCAGGCTCTACCTCTACTTACAAGCAAGATACACACTACATGTGTGTATATGTATGTACATATACACACACACAGGCAAGGCTATAAGCAAGGAAGATGATTCCAGGGCACTTAAGGACACAACAGTAGACAGGTTGATACAAGCAAGTAATAGCACAGTTAAAAGAGCACGCTGACAGCTAAACGATGCAAAGTAGTTTATTCTAAGAAGTACCTCCATCTATCTTATGGTGGAATAATTAATTTTGTATTAAGTAAAATGTGTTTCCAGAGTAATTAATGCAAACTGACTTCGGAACTTTGTTAATTATTTGTGTGGGTACAAGAGGCATTTGCCCGGAAACACATTAATTTGAAATCTCCAACAACTCCAGGGCCCTGAGCCAGACATGGACTGCTGAAGGAGAAAGATATCCACCAGGAACAAGAACCATCCAAAGAACGTACATTCCATAAAGCTTCACCAACAGAGAAGAAATAGGTTAACCTCTCTCACTGCCAGTCCCAAAAGAAGTTCACACTTGTTCTGGGAAGTGGCATGAAAATCTGGTCTGTTTCCATCACAACTCTCCCTGGAAAGCCTGAATGCAAGCACGTATCTGTGACCACATTTCACTTCACCAGGGCAAACAAATCACGGATATTCTCCCCAGCAAGAGAGACTTCTGGAGCTCATCTTTGGAGCCATGTCTGTGCTGCATTTTCAGTTCACAGCATTGAGCACATATGAATTAAATTGTCAAGAAAGACTACCTCCCCTACCTCTCAACAAAACCCGTCAAGAAATTCAGCATCTCAAACCACATCCTTATTAAAAAAAATTAATAAGTACTTAGTCAGAAGGGTGTGTGCAAGCCACTAAACTAAAATTCCTAAACTCTAATCCTTTCCAACAATAAAACTTTCTGTTTCTGCCAAACCACTTGGTCCATCTGTTTCACTTTCTTTCCTGTAGAAAGGAGAACATGGCTTCCTCCACAAAAGCAGTCTGTGGGCTTGATCTTTATAGTCCTTTTCCAAGTAAGTTTTTCTTACTTGCAAATCATTTTCACACTAAAGCTTCAGGTCTTGGCTAACAGAAAACTCAGGTGATTGTACAAGCATTAGTTCTTGAGCCATTGCCATACACACAGGGGTATCTGCTTTTTGTTGCTTTGGTTGAAAAAACAGCTGGAAAAATACAGATTTTGGCTTGCATTTTCTTCACAGCTGAGGGATAGAGAAGAGAGTATCTTCTCACATAAAATGCCTTCTTGAAAAGAATAAAATCTGAAGAACCAAATAAGAGTTCAGCCAATCTGCTTCCAGGTTTCAACATATAATTCAAAAGATCAACATTTTAGAGAATCCAGGACTTAGAGAAAGTCTAAGTAGGTGTTTTCTCTAATGTCTTCTCATCACAAAGAAAAATCTGATGTATGAAATGGAGAATTCCTTTTTAATCATTAAAGAACTAATTAACACCTTCTAATACTTCAGGGATGTAAATTTAGAAAAAATTCCATTTGTTGTCCTGTACCTTGCAAACCTTCAAAAACACACGCTGTGAAGAACCTGACCACCAGTCCATCAAGATGTAGGTAATTAATCCAACACACGTACAAGAAACAATTACTTAAACAACATATACCACTTAACTGCAACCATTTCTAGGCCTCCTACTTTGAGGTACAAAGCAAAGGTGGCTTGAGAGCACCTTCAAAAATGTCTTCTGCAGGCTACCTTTAGAGGAATTGCTCCTGTGGGTGGATATATGTAAATAAGTGTTCCCACTCTTAGGGTTTCATATGGAAACATTTACTAAGTTACACCAGCATAAGTGGCTGTAAAATCTCAGAACAAACCTTCTCCTTCAACATTAGATACTTCACCTCAGATTTTATTTGTAATTAAAATGTTCCACAGGAAATAATACCCATAGCCTTAATTAGGTAATTAAACCTGTTCTTGAAGACTTATGTAATGCAAAAGAACAATTACGCAGACATAAAAGTTTAAACCTACTAATTACATGCATGCACAAGTTTCAAGCAAAAGCTTCTTTCTTAAATCACTTATTTTAACTTTTGCAAAATTACATGTTCAACAACCAGCTGTTGTGCATCAGAAGTGAAGAGCTTACTAATGCAAACCTTCTATTTCACAGTGCTGCACTAAAAGCCCCACATTAATTCTCATAGATTTAGAAGACTCAGAAGAAGAAAATCAAAGAATCACAAAAGCTCAAGTCTGCTTTCTAAATCATCTTGATCATAGATGTACCAAGAGTTTGGAATAACTTCTCTTTACATGATTGTAGTAAATATTCCTTCCTCACCTGCCTATCCCACGCTTATCCAAAATGAGTGGTAATAAAGATATCTCAGCTGTTGATGAGGCAGCTGTCAAGCCATCCTACTTTAGAGCTATAAAAAGTACAAGAATTAAAGAGGGTGGGGGGAAAATCAAGTACCATTACTTTTCTTAGTGGGTGTTTATGCAGTCGTAAATCAGCTCTGAAAAATTAAGACAAAGATGTTCCTTGAACTGAGGAGCCTCACAGATACCCAAGGGTTTAAAAAAATCAGTGCTTTTCATTCTCTTTTGCAACTTGTTGCTCAAAATATGTACAGCCCAAGTTAGGATCTGCATGTCAGAATTAACTTTCCTATGATCAGCCTCTGCCTTCATGAACATCTGAAAAAGGATAATTGCAGTTATATTTATTTGTATAGAAATGCATTTAGATCAGTTTACACCAGTGCCTCAAGTAAACAGCCAGTGGTATTTTACAGCAAATCAGCCAGTTCTCCAAACCTTTTAAAATAGTCTCGTCTTGCCTTGCAGAACTTGGACCCCAGAAAGTAAAAACACTACTGATCTTCCACACAGCTCCCTCTACTGATTAGCTCTTCATATGTTGTCACACTGAAAAACATTTACACAAGACCATTCAGCCATATAGGTTTCATAACTGGTCAGAAATACTTGAGTATTATTATATAAAGATTTAAATATCAGGTAAAGAAACCCCAACAACAACACATCAAAACAAGTCAGCCTTGTGTGCCCAAAAGCTACTCAGTTCCAGAAAACCACTGGGGAAAAAAAAGCAAATATATTCACATTTCTCTCAGCTGAAACAAAACCAACCACAGTGAAAACTCATGGAGAAGTCCAGCTGTCTAGAAGTTGGGACAATAATAATGTCAAACTTTCTAATATTTACTAGCTGGAAACTGCAGTTCCCACCTTTTTCAGTAATGTTTGCTTATGTAAAGCCTTACCAACACCTGTTACCAGTAGAGAGTACAATTAGATTAAAATCTTCTACCTGAAGAGACGCATGTCTGGTGAATACTCTACAGATTTATCAAATGTGTGTCTAAATTCAGCAAGGCATCTGCAATGCAACAGAGAAGACACCACAAGAACAATAAAGAGCTTTATACTAAGTACCTGGTTTTAATTTGACTTTAGGAAAAAATAACCTACCACCCATGAGAAAAACACTCCTGTTTTCTTTGACCTAAGAAGCTACATCAGTAGACAAGATACTCAGTAGTTACATCATATGACCTCATCATCAAGGATTCACATGTGCACATTTAGGTGATAGAAAAGTATTAATTATGATCCTCACCATCTGCATTAATAGGTCAAAAACACAACTCATGTTCAGACTGCATCTACTCTTTTAGCTGAGTTCTTTAACTATAAAATCTACATATGCATAACATTTCCTTCATATGATATTTTCCTCAGTGTAGCACACGAGACTCTCAACATGTGCTTTCCTCACTTTTTGCAGCAGACAAAGGACAACTGCTCTTGATGAGTGTTCCCAAGTATTTGCCTTGGCATTTTAATTTATTAAAATAGCCTTTTATTCACACCTCTTGGATCCCCCAATCTTGTACTAGCTCACTAAATACCAAAGACTGTATCAGTAGCTCTCCCATTTCTTCCTGTGACTGACATGGGCTGAAATATCAGTGGCTTAACAGCATGAGTCCACTCAGCATGTACCTTTTTTTTTTTTTTTTCTTTTTAAGATAGTGGAAGCAGCTACTAGGTGTAACAACACTTGTAAAGAAGTAAGAAAATCATGTTTCACATGCTTCAGCCCAAAGGCTGTGTTTGCAGCAGCCAGACAGTGCTGTGACTGCTTGCCAGGCTTTTTTAGCCAGGTTCTGGTTATTGTAAGGCCTTTATCATGACCTACAAACAGATCTCCAATTACAGGCAAGCATGTCAGTATACATTCATTTTTCTTACTGTAATTCTGTTCAGAATTCCTTCCCATTCAAGCTTTTCCCTACAGTTATCCAGCAACTCACGAAACAGATGCATAAAATGCCAATTTTAAAACACACTTCTCCCAAGAAATACCAATTATCCCTGGCTTCAGAAATCTTGATGTGCTTTGGGAATGGCCAGACAGAGCCATCTCCTGGCTAGACAGGAAACAGAACTTCTGGAAATACACACCTTCTTACCATGTGTGAACAAGCTATTCATCCACTGCAAGAGAAGAACCTGTGCGCAGATTCAAGGGGTGGTTTCAAAGGATAGTCTTCATATCTGCATAGCATAGTTCCTCAAATCAACCAGTTAACTGCATAGATGATGGAGAACAACCCATCCTATTTGGTACTAGATTTTTGGAGAGTATAGATGTAAAACAACAGCAAGCCCAAAACCTCTCCTGCTGGCTTGAGAAATACTGACACAGCCGCAAGGCTTTATTTATTTGTCCATAACAGAAGTCCCAAAGAACATCCAGGGTCCAGGAGACAAATCACACACAAACTTGGTCAGAACTGTGAGGCATCCTAACCTGCAATCCTGTCTGATTTCCTTCGGCATAACTAAACTCAGCTACCTTTTCACCATCAATTGATACAAACAAGTAATAGTTATGCTTTGGGGATCTTGTTCAGCCTTAAGTTAACATGACCCAAACTATAAGGTATTTTAATTACACACCACTGAACAGGAACTGAGATAAAAAGATCAAAAAAACCCCTTACTTGGTGTTGATGAGTTTAACCCTAAGTGAATTTCTAAGTATCTTGTGATGTAGATTTACTTTTAAAAAAATCATAGAACATCCCGTGTAGGTCGTGACCCACAACAATCATCAAGTCTGACTCAAAATAACAGCATTCTCAGACAGCATTCAGTCATTTGCTTCAGCAGGTTTCAAAGGAGTAATCATTGCTCCTTGTACAGAATTCACTACTAGAACTCTTTCTAAAACCACTTCTCTGCACAACATACTACAGCTTATATGTGAGAGTCATTCTCCTCTTTCTACTAACCAAGAAGAAAGATGTGAGCATAGCAAACAAGCCTTCTTCTGTACTTAAGCCTATCTCTAGATGCCTTGTTAAATCAACACTCAGGACAGCTAACAGATGTGAGAGGTCACTGATAAATAAGTGGATTTTGTTCAATTAACTGTCCTTGTTAGTTTTCTTTCCTTCTAAAAAGGGTATTTCCATCTGTTCTGAATGGTGACAAACACTGACCTGCCTGTAAACATAAACAGTACAAACACTACACACACTTCAGGGCAGGTAGGGAAAGATGCCATGATCACTAGGCTGAAGTCTAACAGCACCATGAAATATAGTGGAATAAAGAACTTGCCATGGCAGTAAGAGCAATATGTCATCAGTATCTTCTCTAGGCTGTAAGTGCAAGCAGTTAGCAACTGCAGTCCTTTGAATCAGACCTTATTTTATACTGCAGTAGTAACACCTGCACCTCAGAGGAACTAGAGCCTTTTAGATCCTAGTTTTAATTACAGTTGAGAAATATCCTTCTGTTCCCTTCTTAGAGGCAGATGAAGCTCAGAAGTCTCTTAAAATATACTCTTCAGCCACCATCAGGTTGACCTACTGTTCATATTATCACTTTCAAAAGATTTGTGTTCTGACTCTTGAAGTGAAAATTCAGCTTTATTTGTGAAATCCTCATGAGTCCAGCTCAATACATAAGCCCTTTCAGAAAATGAAATGTTCTGAAGAAGTATGAGAACACAGGGTTTCTGAAGTCCTGATTTTCCTGTGTACTACCACTTGTACAACAGCAGAAGAGGGCACATCCATCATCAACAGGAGTGGCGTGTGGCCCCGCTCCACCCTTGGTGCCATTTTAAAGTGGATCACATATACCAGGATTTGGGATCTCAGGCTAGAGCAGTGCATGACCCAGGTCAACAGAGTGAAGGAGAACACTCTGGTCCCCCACTAAGGCTGCTGTCCCCTCCTACATGGGTGCATGAGCAACAGTGAGATCATTGGAGGCATTTCACGTAGGCAGTCTGGCAAGTCACAGATGTCACTTCTAACTAACACAGACATTATTCATAGCCAGTCACTGCTTGCTATCTACAGATAACTGATTGCATTCAGACCATATTGGAAACAAGGTTGGCTAAAAAAAAAGAAAAAAAGAGCCAGACAATCTGTTCTCTCAGAGCTCCAGCCATTCCTGGACACAGAAAGTGGGAAAGACTTTGACAGCCAGGACCCACACTTAAGCACAATAGCTGCTCAAAGTCAAGAATACAGCAAGATAATGCATTATTAGCCAAGTGCTGTAGAAACCTCAGCAACTAGCATTTGAGTTTGCTTTTTACTGCAGCTGGAGGATCTGACAACTTTGTTTACCATTCCTTGCCTGCTCTCTTTTGTCCCATCATTTTTTTAAACATCCAGACTTTCTGCACACAGCGTAAACAGAAGAGATCACGTAGCAGTTCAATGGACTGTGTGAAGATGTGTGGCCTGTTCTGTGTTTTTTTAATTGCATTAATTGATTTGACACATTTTGTTTTTCTTCTAAGAAAACAATTTACAAGAATACACAAGAAAATTTAACCACAGTAAGAACAGCACAGATTGCTGGCAATGTAGAGTTTTAACATCAATTTATCACTTAACCAGAGGTATCACCTCAAATGAACTTATTTCTGTACATTGTATTCTTGGCTTCTTTGCTAAAGCATGATGTGGCCTACTTAGCACACAGCTGCATCCAGGATCCCCCTTCACTAGGACTAGAATATAATGAATCAACAATTTTTGGCAAATATTTCATAGCCACAACTTGCATGGATCAAGCTTAGTCACTCTTTAGTTCAAAAATTTGTGAAGTTTATCATCACCAATTTTTGAGACTCACAATAATGTACTACAATCAAAAGTGTGCTCCCTGTAACAATATACTAATATTTTAAAGATTTAGTTGTGATCACAATTTAAAAACATGTTGAACTTACTGTATGATTATTTTTGATAACTTAACCATTAGATCACAAAGCTGATCTACCAAGAAAATATTTTATGCAGCTATCTATAAAAGTATACACTCATGTCAGAGCATCATCTCTTAAATAACAGTCAATTAGCTTTAATACTCTATAAGATTTCCCTTTCTCAAGGAACTCTTCTCTGACACCACCAAAATCCATTTACTGATGTACAACTTGATGAGGAAGTTAATCTGGCACAGCACTCCTCTACAAGCCCTTAAATGTGGGACCTCTGAAGGCCTCATTAAAAGCAGAGAAGTGAACACACAGTAGGAATGCATTAAAAATGTTTGGTGTTTCTGTTTTGTTTTTGTTTTTTTGTTCTTTGTTGTTGTTGTTGTTTGGTTGGTTTTCTTTTGAAAAACCTTCTCCTTTTTCTGCTTTGTACACCTGATATACACAAGCAGCTGTTTATAAGCACCAGACCTGAGTTTGCATTCACAGGTGCAATGGAGACCAAACAATCAAACTAAGAAGAGAAAATCTGGAGATGTTTACAAAAGTGTACAGCATAATTACACTGCAGAGTAAAGTAAGCATTCAAGATCTGGCAAGTTCCAGAAATTTTTAGAGGTTGACAATTACTGTAAAGCATTGTTAAATCTCTTACCATTGCTCTCCTTATCAGCATGAAGATCACTATGACAAAAGTGTGACATACAAACCCCTTCATTTGAAAAATGTGAAGTTTTGGAGTCTTTTCCTGACATTTAAAAACCAAACCAAAAATCCCACACCAAAACACCAACCAAATAACCACAAAGCAAAGTAAGTTACAGTAACCTAGAGAAAGAATCAGAAGACTGGACAGTAAACTAAGAACCAAACACAATTAGTTACATACAAATTTTTGTTTGTTTTTAACTGGAATTACTTCCATCTCACAGTATATCACAAAATAGAAAAAGGTACTAGGGATAAATCTCAGATTTTATCTACAGGAAAAATGTTTTTTAAGTCTGTCATATAGGAGACCTCAGCTTTTTTAATTACTCCCCTCATCCTGGTCTAAACGATACACATTTTTTTTCTCCACAGCATGTACTCTCTACCTACCATTTGGATTTAGACCTATGATTCTATTCCTGGTTTAGACTGAAATCTTGTCAACCCACCCTACGCTCTACCACTGCTGTTGGGAGGGGCAATAATTTTTGGCCAAGAGGCCAGGGGTGATCAGCCATGCTGATGTAGAAATGGCAGGCAAAGTGTTCCAATCCCTAACAGTATTTGCACCACCAAGAGCAGCAACATTCCCAACGATTTAAGCACATGCCAACATTTCTCAGGAACATTTCACTACTAGAGAAGTCATAAAAGTGAGCTGTGCAAACAGGGCTGAAGGAGAGAAGTAGGTTCAACTGAAGAACAAGCCAAAGCAAGATGCACAAGAAGCATGTAACTGGGGACTCTTAAGACAGAACTGAAACCCATTTATGTTTGGGACATTGCATGGACCCTGCCTATTTTCTTACTGACCACAGGCCCTGTGTTAGCACTGGCACTCAGCTGATTGCATGGTGGAACCGTGCAGAAATTTAAACAAGCAGAAAGATAATGCTAAAAAAAAAAAAAAGAAAAAAAGAAAAAAGAAGAAGGAGAAAAAAATTAAATTTCCTGTTGATTTGATTTTTTTAAACCAGTTTACCATGAGGTTAGACAACCAGGAATGCCACTACAAAGGGAGAGGCAGACCACAGCAGCACTTATCTAAACAGTGCTCTAAGCCAGTGAGACCAGGCCCTCTGTGACCACTTTTCCCTTTGCTGTTCTCAAACCATTATTGCTGTGTCCATGTTGAGTGATTCCACTTTCATATTCAGTGGGACACCCTGAATGGGAACTATTCTCTTCTCTTAAAGTTACACACTGGGGTAGGCAAGGAGAACACAAGATAGATTTCCATAGGGTGTTTGTTTTCGATTAGCTGTTTGTATTAGCAAAGACAACTGGAGGTTTAGAGTATAATATATAAATATCCATGGCTGAAGTATTGGAATACTTCATACAAACAGAATTAAGAATGATTAACCTCTTACAGAAAGAATAAAGAAGTTTTACTTACTTACACAGAACATTGCAGACTGACTGAACAGTAACAGACTGACATGCTAGACAGTAACACAAAAACCCCTGAAAATACAATGGGCCTTTTAGAGCACCAGCGCAGAGCAGTGGAATTCCTTAGAAGGACATGCTTTTCCTGCATGGCCAACTCACCCAACAGTGCCAACAGCACCCACTGGCAATAGGCTTGTTATGCTCAGATACCTCAAACAGTTCCCTAAACATCCTCAGATGCCCAGAAAACCACTAGGAATCAAATGACAGCCTCCACAATAATCTCCAACCCAATACCAATTTCCACTAAATCGTTAAACATACCTTTGATCTAAAAATTCAGAGTTGTTCTTTTAAGTATATAACTATGGCTTATCAAACTTTCCCTTTACTACCAAATTACCTGGAAGGAATTCACACTCACAGAAATTTTGTCTGAAAGGGTACAAAAACATGCAACTTTGGCTACTTGCAAGGGAGCATGATGCAAACATACTGAATACGAAAACAAAACAAACTCAGAGGTCCAAGTTCAGCTGCAAGATTGCTACTCATCCAGAATGACCAGTTTCTCAACCTTAGTCGATATAATGTAGATTTAAAAGATGAAAATCTTAATTACCTTTTATTTATGTATTTGTCTGGAAGTACCCTGGACTGGTACTCACAAGCAGTTGTTTCTGAAGAATTTCCTGAAGGTCTTGTAAATATTTCAAGAGCAAATCCCCAACTATTCATGGGCCATGAATGAGTAGGGTCTGCTGTCCCACATAATGAGCAAGACACTTTAACATGACAAAGCCCAAATGACTATTGCCTATATCACATCTCTAAACAGCAAGATGAAGCCTGTATTTCTTGAATACAGCTTCAAAATTAGTATTTTAGAAGGTATTTTCAAAAGAAAAGCAACTTAGTGGTTACCTGAATCTTAATCCCATCTAACAGCACTGGAGGATATAGTAACTGAAGTGCCACTAAGTCACCCTGAAGTCAGCTACTTCAGTAACCAGGCATCCAAGAATGAAGGAAGCCAGTCAAACAGGTCAACATACCCTGCAACTGATCATGATCCCGTACTGCAGCTTCAAAGAGTAACTGTACACACAGGGGAAAACCTGCATTCTTCTATTATCCCCATTCTTCCAGGAATATGTGATTTACTAAAGGCATTCTAATTTATGAAGATACCGTTCACAGAAATACTGGTTTATTCATTAAGAGACTTGCTGCATGCTGCAGAAATCCAAATGTTGCATTGATACAGAGTGGTCTGAATTCATCTGACCCTGGTTTGAGAGAAAATTAGATCAACTGACCTTTGGAGGTTGTTTCCAACCAGAATGATTTTAGAAAATTGTACACCTGTATTCTCTCTTACATGGGTAACACAGTAACTACACCAATTCTCTCCCAGGATTTGCATTCATTTGACCTGACACACATAAGTGTGAATGATAAAGTAAATCTAAGTGTCCAATCCTGAGTTTTCCAGTGGTCTACAGATGTGAAGACTGATGTTTTACAACTGTGATTAAACTCTCCCACCTAATGTGGTGGCTAGCTCAGTTTGGTGAGAACATACTTGAAGCACTAAAGCACTGTCATTCTCCATTAAAATGAATTTTTAACATTTTTGGCATGATGTCCTTGTATTTGCTTTTCTAAGCAAACTAGTAGGTGGTAGAGATGTGCATACACTGTTCACACAATAACTTTGTCTCCTGATGAGTACAACACCCTACTTAAGTTATCCTTTGAAGTGAAGAACTCCCACTCAGGTCAGAGTTATATTGCCATTTCATTACCAGCTGAAGTGGGTCACTATAAGCTTCTTACTATTCAAATGAAAGGAGGAAGTGTTTGAAAAGGAGATATGGTAATTACTTTCTTTTCTCTGTGTCTCCAGATTCTTTACCTCTTGTATTCTTCCTGTGTTCCCCTGAGTACCATTTTCCTACTGTATTCACCACTCTAATCATCAAGGACTCAAAGACACTGAGTGGGAGCAGAGTAGACCCACGCATGGACCAAGTTAACCAGTAGTAGGAAATAACATATGCAATACTTTAAATGGAAATGAGACTTGTTATATAACAAGTTAAATTTTCTAAATGTCCTCCTGACAGACTCTACTGGTGAGAACAAATAACTTGATATTCTTCAATTTTTTAAAATTGAAAGGATAGATGAAAAAATATGCATTTGATGGAATAAACATAATCTTGTGTAAACCTGCCACAGTAATCAATACTTGCCACGTCACTCTACTCCAACAATTTAACGTATTCTGTAGCAATAGTGCAGTACCATTTTATTGAACAAGCCAAAACCAAGATACAGTTTAAACAGATACAGTTTAAGCATTAACTCTAAATTGAGTATGAACAGTTCAGAAAAAACAATGGATTTTTTTAAAGTGACCTTTTGCTTTGCCTTTTTAAAGTGAACTTTTTGCCTTGTTTGTGTACAGATGGTTGATTAAACATTGTTTGAGTCTGAAGGGAGAAGCTTCCAAAGACCTGGCAACAGCAGTACAGAATTGTTAACTGATTATTTTTATACAGGATAAATTTGCCCAAGAGTTGCCTTCACGAAACATCAGCTCAAAAGAGGTAAGAAACTGTGGGCTGGACATGCTACAGAGGATGGTCTTTTTCAGTGTTTTAGATCTTCATTTTGCTTTATGATAGGTTCTCCAGTGGTACTACATACTCCTATGAAGCATTTTGTTCAGATGCTGCCCTGATGCACCACATGGTAGCGTTACAGAAGAAACTCACAAACTAGGTCTACCAAATTAATTCGGTCCTATTCAAAAAAAACCAACCAAACAAACATAAACTGCCCAGCTAGTGGCACCAGAGCAATACATTCTACAGTAAGGAACAGGAGATATTTCAGGTTTTCATTAAAAGAATGGTTTTATGATGCAAAGAGGTACTGTGTGGAGACAGCAACCAGCAGTACTCACTGATGAAACAACAGCCCTTCAGTGAACTTACTTGAGCTTCCAGAAAAAACAAAAACATCTTGCACTTGTTTTTCAGTGCATTTGGTCTTATGTCAAGAAATTTCTTTGATATTTAGTTCATGCTTCAGTGAAGGGCAAGAGCTGTCTACCTTTTAAGAGGAATTTTTTAAGACTGCAGCAACACTGAGAATTTTATTTACTTCACTAGGCTTTCCTTGAACTAACAATCCTGCCAAATCTTAGCTTGCTCTGGTCACAGCACAAACATTGATCTATGAAATATCAACTTCAGACTGTTGCCTGTGATGTCAATGTTTTGTATTCCTGTACTAGTCTTTACATGCCAGGGTACAGACAGCATGTTATCCACAAGTTGAAAGTGTTACCTAGTCAATAGAAACTTCCTAAAATTCAGCTAGAAGACTTAAA
Organism: Illadopsis cleaveri; assembly: GCA_013399915.1. Classification (NCBI taxonomy): domain Eukaryota; kingdom Metazoa; phylum Chordata; class Aves; order Passeriformes; family Timaliidae; genus Illadopsis; species Illadopsis cleaveri. The sequence goes on from VXBB01023386.1 coordinate 310,079, forward strand.
TGAAAATCCCACAGGACCACAGCCTGTCATCCCCTGAAGGCATGTGTCATGATGCCAGACATGATTAGAATGTGATAAGAAAAGAATTTAAAAAACACTAAGGATCATGTACAGGAAGCAGCTTCAGGGTTATGCCTTATCAACCCAATCTACTTCTAGCTCTGTAATTAATAAGAAATGGTCAGTCAGACAAAACATACTGGTAGTACTAGCAGTAAGACTTACATATTCCAAGTTCCAAATAAAAGTACCTCTACTTTTAAATGCAAAGCATAGTTATTAAGAAACCTTAGTCATTATAAAAAAAAAGCTGTTAAAAAAGAGCTAGTTCCATTTCTCCCTTGTTCTCTTTATTGATAAATAAATGCTTGTTGATGGGTAAATTGCTGGTACTAGTTGTTATTCACAATCTTTTGGTGTAAAATATGGGTAGCTTTGATCCTTGAAGTTAAGTTTCTTGCACAGGTTGCTGAAGACCAAGAGAATTACAAGCATCACACATCAAATCCTCAAGAGCTTCAACTGCAGCTGAAGTTCAAAGGATAGGCATCTCAGATGCCACCACACTGTTATTATTGCTTCAATACATTTTAAAAAGTTATTTGTAAACACATCATTCAGGCTATGCATTATCTGATGAAAACTGGAAGCTAATGCAACAACATTCACAAATTTGGGGCTTGGTTCTTTTTCAAAGCAGTACTGCAAAACAGAGAACTTTTCTACGGCAATTTTCATGTCTCATCATCAGACAATAAAACTAGCACCAGGGCTGGGCAATGCTTCACTCCAAAAAAGCTGTTGTTTAGGACACCTTCCATTTTGTAGAAGCACATAAGAGTCAACCACTTTTACTGTTCAGTTGGGGGTTGTTTTTACTTACCTTACATCACTGGCTAACAAGTAGTTCCCAGACTCTGCTCATTTGTACGTATTCCATATCAGTAAGTCCTGTGATTCAGAAATGTGCTTCTAAGAGTCTTTCATCATATGTTGATTTTCAATCCATTTTAACACCTTATAAGAGGTTCAGCACCACAGACCTAACTCCGTGTCACCCAATGGTCAAGTTACATAGTGGGTAATCCACATTTCATAGTAATTCCTGCTTCCACGTAATGTGCTTTTGGCCAGTCAAGAGGCAACTAACATTGTAATCTGTTCAAACCCAAGAGGAGGACAATAAAAGGAACTTCACAGAAGTCCCAGGAACCACTTAATTTTTTACAATATGAAAAAGGGGAACATCATATTGCCAGCAGCAGCTTACCCCTATAACAAACTGAAAAGCAGATGTGAAAATTAGAGGACTACTAGAGATAGACATTAAAACCTGACCTCTTTTGTGCAAGTACAGCTCTTAGGACAGAGAAGACAGCAGCATCACATATAAACAACTGTATTTAGAATCTGTTTATAAATCAAATACATCAGTAGCTGGCAGTACAGGAAGATTCCTTAAGGAGGTTAAACTGCTGCCACACACAAATATCCTGTTAAACACTGATCAAGTGTTTGTGTGCCATGTGGGAGAATGCCAATTGTTTACAGGTATCAGAACTGAAGGACTTGGATGAATACCAGGAAGCAGTGCTGAGAAAGTCCATTGTACAATTAAGTAATGAATTGCTGAACAAGGCACTTTCATTAAGCCTATCCTGCTAGTTCCTAATGCAATTATTTACCACCAACAGTTTCCTTCCCCAAGACTGATATCAAGGAGTCAAAAAAAGAGAAAACCCACCAAAACCCAAACCCATCACTCCTGACAGAATGTTTTCTTTCTCCTGTGGGAAGATGGGTACAAAAGGAGACAGGTCTTGTTTGTTGTAGCACTAATCAGTATTTGTAGAAGATTAGGGGGGGAAAAAAAAAAAGCCTTCTGGTCTCTTTGAGAATGGCTTCAACACCTGCCATTCAGGTGATTCACTATAAGAACAGGCTCACAGCCCCATCAGAAAGTCTACAAAGCTACAAACACTTCATGTTAACAGGGTAATGTTTACAAAGATTTAGCTGAAAACATCTCAAACCATATGCCTAAAATTTTGAGAAACCACCATCTTATTTTTAAAGAATATTTTGGTCGACTTGGCCAGATGCCCAAGTTCTGCGGTGCCAGCAATTCCTCCCCATTTCTTTTTTGCAGAAAATTTTCTCAATACTGAATATTTCATCCATTCTTCTGCTGTTAGACTAGCTTAATCGAGGTGGAGAAGGTCACCACACACAGCACAGGGCGCTTGACAGTTTTGACCCACAAGTCTGGCTGCACAGGCTGTCAGCCTTTCTTGTTTGCCAGGTAAGTCACATCCCTTCCTTATTTGATGGTCATCCTGTTTCCACGGAAAGATATGGATACTGCTGTTTGAAGACTCAGACCATCTGAAGTCTCAGTGACCTCCTGAGGTGCCCTTTTTCCTTCTAAGGCCATTAGCAGGATGTGGTGGCAGTCACAGCCTGCATCCCAAGCAGGATTACTCTGCAGACTTGAATTTAGCACCTGCCCACCCTTCCTCCAAAAAGAGAAGCAACAGTTACTGACCCTGGATGGCCTCCCCACAATTAATAAGAAGATGCATTTCTCCTTCAGTCTCAGGCAGGCCTATCTCACTCCTGTACCTCCAGGACAGGCTCACTTCAGCGCAAAAGCTCCCCAGGAATGAGGCTGATAAGGAAGCGCTCCTTTGACTATTCAGCAGAGCCCATTTCTTTCTACCCCTTCTGCCTCTGGGCCTGGCTAAACTAGTTTAGGCAGCTTACCAGGGGCTTAGAGAACCACATCAAAGTGCTTGGATTTCTTCTGTTGTCTTTGGTGTTTGTGGAGTGGCTGGGAGAAGGCTCCTGCCTCCACCTACGTGCTCGGACCACTTGCATGCTTATGGAGCTGCACCACAACAGGCAACAGAGGGTGTTCTGCGGAGCGAAAACCTGGTGAGGAAGAGCTCACTCTCCAAGCACGGAGTGCCACAGCCTGATAGGCTCCCGCCGTACCCTCCAGCCAACTGGGGTAACCAGAGGGGTGACATCCCTCTTCTCCAGCTCTACCTAGAAAGTCATGTCCATCTCTTCCTGACAGAAAACATGAAGCAAGATGTCATGCCAAAAAGATGAATGTCTATGCAAATCTTTAAGCATATGGGCTGGGACCTTCAGGCTTGTTCTCTTCTCCTTTAGGTTTCGGTACAACTTTGAACACTGCCAAATTAAAGAGACAAAGCAAGCAGAGGAACAGGAAACACCCAGTTCTCTGGGTGTTTTCTGCATGGACAGGCTGCTCTCTGTTCTTCAAAACCATTTAAACATCACTCATAGGATTTGAGCAATTTGAGAGAAATTAAAAAGCTTTGCTTTTGGTGTCACCGCAAACCAGCCCTTGAAATATCTTCAGCCTTGAAAACACAGCTCGGCAGATGCGCTCCCAGTGCCACAAGGACAAGGAGAACAGCGCGAGCGATCTCCTTTACTCGCACCCAGCAATGCTACTTAATTAACATCATCTCCCGGGATCAGCGGGGCACGGCGCCGGGATCAGAGCCGGGCCGGCGCACGGGCGCCACCTGGCGGGCACGAGCGGGACACAGCCATCGGTCGGCGCCGGCGCCGCCCCCGTGCTGAGGGACGGGGCGGGGCGGGGCCGGCTCCAGCCAGTCCTGCTCAGGGGTCAGAGCTGGGACCGGCGCTGTGAGACACGGACACCGGCATCGAGTGCACCTCATTAGGTTTGCTGACGACACCAAGCTGTGTGGTATGGTCAGCATGCCGGAGGGAAGGGAATGACACCCAGAGGGACCCTCAGGATTGAGGGGTGGGTCTGTGCAAACCTCATGAAGTTCAACAAGGCCAAGTGCAAGGTTCTGGGTCAGGGCAAGCACAAGCACAAGTACAGGCTGGGCAGAGAATGGACTGAAAGCAGGACTAAAGAGAAGGTCTTGAGTGTGTTGAGAAGCTCAAAATGACCTGGCATGGGCACTTGCAGCCCAGAAAGCCAGCTGTGTCCTGGGCTGCATGAAAGCAGCGTGGGCAGCAGGTTGAGGGAGGGGATTCTGCCCCTCTACACCACTCTGGTGAGACCCAACTGGAATGCTGCACCCAGCCCTGGGATACTCAGCACTGGAAGGACATGGACCTATTGGAGAGAGTCCAGAGGAAGGCCAGGAAGATGAGAGGGCTGGAGTACCTCTTCTAGAAAGACAGGCTGAGAGCATTGGGGTTGTTCAGCCTGGGACAGAGAAAACTTGAGGAAAACTTTATAGTAGCCTTCCAGTGCCTACAAGAAAGCTGGAAGGGACTTTCTACAAGGGCATGCAGTGATAGGACAAGGGGTATTGGATTTGTAATGAAAGAGGGT
>VXBB01023386.1:316094-328355 GCA_013399915.1 Illadopsis cleaveri
CAGAAAGCCAGCTGTGTCCTGGGCTGCATGAAAGCAGCATGGGCAGCAGGTTGAGGGAGGGGATTCTGCCCCTCTACACCACTCTGGTGAGACCCAACTGGAATGCTGCACCCAGCCCTGGGATCCTCAGCACTGGAAGGACATGGACCTATTGGAGAGAGTCCAGAGGAAGGCCAGGAAGATGAGAGGGCTGGAGTACCTCTTCTAGAAAGACAGGCTGAGAGCATTGGGGTTGTTCAGCCTGGGACAGAGAAAACTTGAGGAAAACTTTATAGTAGCCTTCCAGTGCCTACAAGAAAGCTGGAAGGGACTTTCTACAAGGGCATGCAGTGATAGGACAAGGGGTATTGGATTTGTAATGAAAGAGGGTAGCTTTAGATTAAGTATTAGGAAGAAAGCCATTATTGTGAAGTTAGTGAGACACCAGAAGAAGTTATCCAGAAAAGCTGTGGATGCCTCATCCCCAGAAGTGTTCCAGGCCTGGTTGGAGGGGCCTTTGAGCAACCAGTCTAGTGGGAGATGTCCCTGCCCCATGGCAGGGGGTTGGAACTAGACGATTTTTAAAGTCCATCCCAATCCAAATCATTCTGTGACAATTCATCAACTTTTTGTTCAGCTCTACATTAGGCCACCATCACAAGCCACACCAACTCCATGGCTGCAATTCCACTGCATGTCCTTCTGGCAAGGAGATAACAGCACATGGCCTTTTTTCCACCAGAACTGCAAGGCCCACACTGGGCATTAATAGCAGCCAGAGCCCTAAAACTAACAGCTGAGTCTTCCATACCCCACCACTTAACTGTTACATCTTCTGCCATCTCTGAGTCTGTACTTGGTGTTTGCCTGACCAGCCTTGGCTGCTACCCTCCCAATTGCAACACCCTACTTTTCCCTGGAGTCACCAGCTGCAAGAGAGGTGAGGCTGGCACTATCACACCAGTCTGGTTTTCCTTGCAGAGCCAGAAGTGTAGTTAGAACCCAAGCTCCATATTTCAGAATTTAAGTGAAAATGTCCAGGACTGTACATTAATTCTGCATATATTTCATCTATACATTTTCAAGGTGACTTTTCTCAAGCATTTTTCCTGCAGAAAGCTGTCACAGCACTGACTTGATAACCATGTAGACCACAGGTTGGTACGCTCTGCCCTCTATGCTGGTAAAGCACTTCCAGTGTTGACCTAACAGCTACACAAACATTTCAGCTTTGGAGATGTGGATCTCAGGCTTCCTTATATAGGTGTGCCTGGTGTACATCCATGGTGGTACAGGTGCAGCATGTGCACACATGATCAGGTGTTTTCCAAAATGTTTCTTAAGGACAAAATTCATAGCTGTATCAAGCTGTGTACATGCTGGGGTCAAATTTAGACGTAAGTGCTGCAGTGTGTCCTCCTGGTATTTACTTTGTTTCATAACGTATCACACAACAGGCCAATTTGAAAGTGAGAGCTGGAACTGTTCCACAGGAAAGAAAACTGAGGATACCAGAACGCTGCTAAGACACCAATGTTACAAAACTGTCTTTAAATCGTACTTTTGGAAGTATGTCAGGAAATATATATTTTCTATGCACCCTTCCACAGCACACCAATTTTTAGTCATTTTTAACTTTCCTTAAACAGGACACAGATAAAAACTTAGAGCCTGCTGGCATTTTTTTTTTAAATACTGCTTTACTTCCCCATCATGCACACTTTGTCCTCAACACATGAATACTCTTAAAGAGCCTTAAACATTTTCTTATGGTGTATACCATGACATGGACCTGTAACTGAACAGAAGGATTAATCTACTTAGACTTCTGATCCCACACAGTTTTGCTTTCTGCCACAAAAGACATGGGTGCTAAGCATCCATCTGAGGCCTTTTGCCAGAAAGCTTCTCTGTGAAAAATATAGCTTTTAAAGATGGCTGGAATAGGTAGCGAAGTATACAGTAGTCATAGCTTTTAGCATACTTACATACAAATCAAGACTGCAAGCAAATGGCTCTGGAATTATTTACAAGAAGGACTGATTTCTAAGATTTACCCTGGGCTTATTGCTGCTTCCAGAACAGATTTCTGTCTTGCAGAAGCATTGCACCATCAGCTCTGTATTTTGTGGTGACAATTCTTCAAAAGTACCTATGAACAGATTCAAGCTCTGAGTCCCCAAAACCATCTCCATTTCCTGAGGTCAAGTCCTACATCACCAGTTTCACAACAGGCAGAAAGTCTTAAGTTTCTTCAGAGCCTTTAAGTGATCAACTTGATTCCATGTTACTATCTTTGATTTGTTCTTAACCACTACAACTAATGACAGAGCCAGAAGCATGCTCTTCTATTCCCATATCTTTTCCAATAGAAGCCACTTCATCCACAAACCTGATAAGGTGCTTCATAAGATTTCCTTCTTTCTGCAAGCTTGCTGTGTATACCAATCTGTATTAAAGACTAATTTTCCTACAGAGTCTCATTCTGAACCAGATCACCTTTTGTTTCCCTTGTACCCAAAAATTACTTTTGCACACTAGACCTTATGCCTCGAAAACACTACCAAAAGTAGCTCCTGTTTCACACATGCATTGCAGCCTCCACAACTGTAACCTTCAGAAGACAGAATGAGTCTTAAAACCTTAAGAATAAACATGAGTAAAGCCCTCCACATGGAAGATCACCTGCACATCCCTGCACTTGGAAGGTTGTCAGTTCCCTACTCCACATGGATGGCTCTAACAAAGCTGAGAAATATCCAGCTTCCAACTAGGAAAAGCATATTAAATTGACAAGCACATGTATCCCTATCAAACACCTTTCTCTGCCCCCACCACTCCTCACACCAGTTGTAGACAAGCAACTCTGCTCACAGCAGTAGTTTAACACCATTTCCTGGTCTCCACCTCACTGTCTGACAGCCGTACTTCAGAAAAGCCATAGTTAAAGCTACAATGAACTTACTATGAGAAACCATTTTCCCTGTGGTAAGCCAGGCAAAACCTATTAGGGACAAGGAAGAATTCACTACTGGAATTAATAATTGTAGTCAAGGGATCAGAAGCCAGCTCTGCATCACTTGGAAGCCACACTGAAGGCTGAGATCTGCATCACTCCAACCCAGTGCAGCACAGCAAACTTCTGTGACATCTGCTGTTCCTGATATATAAGGCCACCACATAACTAGCTAGGCAACCTCTTGACTGTTTGGGGGCTGGTATACTAAAATGGAAGGGGAAAGCTCAATCACTAAACATGTGAACACCACAGGATTTTTTACTCTCATCATAATAAAACTGGAGATAAAATTTAAGGGATATACTAAGTCCACTCCAGATTTAAAGAGACTCTCTTGTGGACACCTGTGATTTGCTATTCAAGCAGAAAACGAAAATTCAAATACGCCAATAAATTTACTCCAAGTCTGAATACATTACAAGACCCAACTACTTCATGGGCATTTTTTAAACCATAGAAAGAGGCAGTCAAAGCAATGTTTCAGTTAGGTAGAGAAGGTTGCTTTAATTTCAAAAACTAAATAGAGGTAAAGTTGGAGTCTGTTGCACTGGTTAATGAATGAGGTGACTGTTCTCAAAGATATCCACACATGTACAGATCACAGCTACCATGAACAGTTTTTACAGCACTGCTGTATAATCTCATTCAGTTTTTTGACTACTGATGGTAATTAAGGACCATAATCCATTGCCAAAAAATAAACAAATGTGAACAACCACCAAAACTTGGGCAATAGAAAAAAATCATGTGTGGATATACCAGGTTTCTTGCAAAGTACTTCACTGTTCAGAGAAAATCTGAAGTTTTGATAAGTTCTTAAGCATGCACAAAGTGTAAGAATGGAGCTGAATACTTCATAAGCACAGAAAAAACACCACTAACTGAAAAAATATTGCTTATATAGAACTAGTCTTTTGAATCTGGATAATGAGGAACAAGATTTCCAGATTAGAACTACTGAAGCAAGAGAAAACCACAAAGAAAGTTTAAGTTGTAGAGACAGAGCAAATCCAGCCATCTTTCCTTTAGGGCCTGTACAGGAATACAGCCATACCCCAGACTTTTTGCAAGATCTGACTCTAGTAAGGTAAGTACTTTACCATGCATATTACTTATTATGTATCAAAATTGATGTAGTAGCACCAAGGTATTAAATTAAAGACACGTGCATCCTGATTAGGGATACTAGCTGTGATGTATTATATATGAAAATGAAACATTATGTACAAAAAATAACAAGCATAGTAACTGATATCCACAAACTAAAGTCACAGAGGCATATTGAACAATTTTAGGTTAACCAGACTCACTTAAAAATAGAAACCAGAGGCTGGGCTCTTCTCTCACCCCATTTTACATGTCTTTACTTCCATTGATTTCAAGTGGAGTTCTTCACAATTTATGCCATTGTGAGAGGAGAATCAAGCCTTGTGTGCTTGAAAGGAAACAGCAGACATGTTTCCCACCAGAGTGCAGGGGGAGATTTTAAAAAAACACAAGTATATGAACTGTGAAACCGATAGAGTACACAAGCAAAGGCAGGCAAAGAGGCTCTAGCTGAGGGTGGGGAAGAAGAAAACTTGCAGCTTACCCAGATTTTTTTTTTTTTTAAGACTTGGGAGGATTTTAGTAAGTCAGAAGCCCAGTCAGTAAACAGACTTCCAAAAAACCAAAAAAGTTTTAGAGATAAAATAACTATTGCATTTTTTTCAGACAGACATAATTGATTTATATTTTTCTACAGTTATCCTGTAAAATGAAGAGCATGCCATTTTGTTCATGGAAGACAGATTTTCCATTCCTAGAAAGTGGAGATCTGACCTATTTGCATCACCAGAAACAGTGCCTAATGATCATTTATGCCCAAGTCCAAGCAGACAATCTTCCAAAACTCTTCAGGATCATCTGGACAGCCAATATTACAGTGGCTAGAAAGAGTAACACTTGAGACTGGAATTCAAGTCAGACAAAGTCCTATATGTGATGTAGGTGACAAAATCACTTAATGGTTTGGAGGTATAGCAGATCAGAAGCTACAGCTTTATAGTCTATGTTTTCTTAGGCTTTTTTTTTTTTTTCCTTGGTAGCAGCATGTGGTTAGGAAGCTCCTCTTTCACCACCCCACTGCGCACAAATATAATCCTTGTACTGTTCTGTACTGATTGGGCAAGCTCACTTAAAACAAAAAAGCCCCAAATATTTTCAAACTATCTCTGTATCTCCATTTGAGGTATGCCTGCACAACTATGTGACAGTGCAAGGGAAACAGCTTGAGTATTTTACAGAGGGAATACAGACTTAATTCATCGTTTTATATACCATAAAAATGCAAGATTGAAGTAATTCATATTTATTCAGAGTCCAACACTGACAGAATATTCCCATAACTGTTTTGAAATGCTTTTTCCCCACTTTCACTTGTGCACAATCTCTGTCACAATTCACACAGCAAATTTTAAGTCATCCCCCAGCACTCCAGCAGGACAATGTGCCAACAGTTTCCTTTTAAAAACAAGTCTAGATTATCTACTCAAAATTGCATTAGATATCATCAGCTGATTTAGTACGCAACAAAGAAGGATGAAGGCAAACACAGGAAATTGCACAAAGGAGGATGACTTCTATCTGCAGAAAAAAATGTTGCGTAATTGAAGGTGTATCTGCTGATTTCCATGAGACATGTTCTTTCAAAGTGTAAGTCTCCTTCCAGAGGCCTTCAGAAGGTAGAAAGAAATCCAAGAACAAATATATGTCCTTGAATATCCAACTTTGTTTTGTGCTTAGCATTTAGATGTTGAACACTGACTTATGCATCAAAGTAAAAAAAAAAAAAAAAAAAAAAAAAAAAAAAAAAAAAAAAAAAGCTTTAAATGAGCAGGAGCCTGGTACCACTCCAGTTCCTAGAAAAAAGCCACCAAGTACACCTTTGTGAAAGAGCCATCATAATATCAGTACCTCTTGACAGCGTCAGCTCCAGGCTAATAAGACACCCACTAATAGGTCGGAAATGTTTATGAACAGTCACAGCACAATACGAAACAGACAGGGAGATATTAAGAAAGCAATCTTCCAAAATTGCAGCCTAAAAAGTGGCACATTGAGAACTAGACAATAGAGCTCTGAGCATCGGGGGACATTTTGCAAAGAAATCTAAAAAGCAATAAATCTGCAGCAATGAAACAGGTGCCTGTTTTTCACCATGATCACTTCAGTTCAATCAAATACATGCATTGTTCAATTTCAGTATATTAACAGCTACTCTAAAAACCTGCAAGCTGTTCTTGCATGAAAGCAACAGTTTTATATAACTGAAAAATCACATAGTGAGAACAAAATGGAGCATTAGCTTGGACTACTGAACTTCAGCTTCACACCCCGTGAAACCCCCAGCAAATACTGTCCAAGCAGATGGGCTGTATGAAAGGTTGGGTGTAAAGCTTGACATTTACTGGACTCACAAACAGCTAAAGAAACCATTGAGCTCAGTAATCTACTCTACAGCATCCTTTGCTGAGAGCACTTCTACAGCTTTTTGGCAGCTCATGGTTGAGCACAACACCAATACATAGGTCTCCCTCCTACCCTGCAGACACTCTCTCCAGACTTATTCTGGTACGCTGCTTCCTTCCCCAGAGCCTCTCAAGGAGAGGCCAACACCCTGTAAAAAGGGACCCACACTCTGGGATCTGTCTGTGGAGAGCTGCTGCAACACAAGTGCTTGCTTTTTTAGGCAGTCACATCTCTCCTGAATAGTAGTGCTACCTCGTAGCAGATACCTGCTGAAATCCAAACCTATACTGAGCTGCTGAGAGAACAGAACACAGCTGCATCCTGGGTAAACAACATCCTCATGAGGCTGAAAGTTTTTTGGTACCTCATAACAGATGAGAGCCTGGTCTGCTTTCTACATGTTTGGCACTACTCTAAGACATTCGCTGGCTACTGGCCTGCCAAGCTGTTTAGGCTTGTAAGTTTCTTTGCACTTGCTTTATACTATTAATTTTATTAAATATAAACATATCCTTTGTATATATTTTTCTCATATTCCATATGCACAGAATGAGCTCATTTCAGCCCGAGGATGAATGAAAACTCAATATTTACCACACAGATGCACTATGCTTTGCAAACAAGACTGGAAAAATGCCCTCTCACAATGAAGTTTTCCATACCAACTTTCTGATGAGCAAAGCATGAGGAAACAGTTCAAAGCTCTCAGAAAGCCATATGTATACTTTTACAAAAGACATCTGCAATTCTCCAGTGAGGTTCTAGACCTAGCATAATTTATTTAGCAGTCTGTATATGGAGATGCAAATATGCAAGGTTCAGACATTTTTTTAGCGCCTCCATAAAATTAATTTTAAAGTATATAAATATTCATACTTTGAATAGTCATCTCAGCATGTGAAGCTTTTGTTTTTATATGAACATACCAATTCCTGCAAAGATTCTGAAATAAAGTAAAAATGTATTAATCCTAAAGTATGCACACAAATATATGCAATTTCTTTACATAAACACTTCTGAACTTCTGGGTGATTAACATTTGATTACAAAAGGAGTTCCTTAAAAAGTATCTTCACTAATCATGCATTAATTTTTAACATACTTAAAAACAAGTCAGGTTTTACTGCTGTTAGACAAGTTGATCCACATCTGAAAGCACAAGGCAGCTTCAATTTGTGCCATGGTTATTGTGTGTCTCTGCTGCTACCAAAATGGGCCATGGGTGAGGGCAGTGTCCAACAAGTCCAAGTGCTCAACGAGTTGAGCAAGAGTGCCTGGGTGCCTCGGCAGGGCCTCCTGCTGAGCCAGCACTACCACTGTCACAGGAGCACTCTGCTAATGACCAGGGACAGCAAAATGGGTAAAGCTGAACAATTACAGCGCCTGTGTCAGAGGTGGCTTACATGGCTCCAGCAGGGATCACAGGAATACGGAAGGGATGTGTGCTTTGAGGAAAGGCACAGAAGTATTTGTCTAGATATGTTTGAAGATTCAGAGACAAGTCTTTTATATCAGTCTTTTTAAGACTAGCGAGAGAAGATGCAGCTTTCCTACAGAACAAGAGGGTGCAATCCTGCCACGCAGCACAATCCAAGGCCTACATTATTGTATTTGTAACTGCATACGTGTTCTTATCTTCTTTTTTACACACTCAAACACATTCATAAATAAGTATGTTTGGACAATGAAGACTGTCAAAGAACATTTAAGGAACTAACATCACTCTGCTTAAAAAAAACCCTGTAAGTTTTATTATAAGCATCATGAGACTGACATGCAGATTTTTAATCATGCTGCTTGCAATTATACAAATCAGTGTTCCAATCCACAGAGAACTCAGTTTTCATATACACTACATTAACACAGACATTAGACAGGATTTGGCATTCTGCCGACAGAGAAGCCTAGTTCTGGAATAATGTAATATTAAGTCTGAGGTTACTTGATGCAAGATTAGAAGGCAACAAGCTCAAAAAGGTGGTTACAAAAACATCACAGGAAACAAAATTATTTTAAATAAAAGCAGGCAATTATATTTCAGTATTTGGATGGCAGTTGAAAATGCTTTTTTGGCATGCAACTACTCCACAAAGCTAATATTGTGTGTAACTGGAAACATAAAAAAAAAAATTCTTACTCAAGTCAAAGACAGTAATTGTGAACTGTGGGATCTGTCCTTAGATAAAAGGTAAATACCTGAATGAATAAAAGGTGTTATAGATACAAACCTACAAGCACACTCCATAATACTCTTATATCTTAAAGAGGGGACAGAGAAGAGAAATACACAAGACAAAACAGCAAGAGCTATCATGTGCTATAAATCAATGTTCTAAACACAAACCTTAGGCAGGAGTACATGACTTTGGTACAGAACAACTGAAATAACACAGTTCTGGCATTTGTTGATGTGTAATCCACTGGAAATGAAAGGCCTACCTGAGAGACTCTCTACCCCAAGTTTACTAGCTAGCAAAACATTGGGCTTGATAGGTCCGTAATGGTCTTGAAAAGCAACTCACCAACCTTATGACTATATTTAAGAACTTTTAAGAAGGCTTCCAGGCAGTGTTCCAAGAAAAGGTAAACTAGCAAAAGTTGTCATTTACAGACATTTTAAAAATACTAAAAATGTTTGTGTTGGCTCTTACCTCCTGTATATGAGCACTTCACTAATTTTGTACATTTAAAAAAAACCTCTTTGCACAAGAACATGCTTGAGGAGTATTGTCACAAATGTTTAGTTCTGCTAAGAAAATATAATATATTTTGTGAATATTATAAATAAGTAAAATACAAAGAGGAAGAGTTGTAGCAGACCACCTGTGAAATTTTCTTCAGTAGGTGGAAATATCCTTTGTCAATGAACCAGCAGCCAAAGAGCTGTTTCTGAAAAAAGCATGTAATTTTGGCAAATTGATCTGATAGTCTATCTGGGAATTTCTGCCAGAAATGCCATGACTTCAGTGTGCTAGTACTTGCAAAACATGTTTCTTCCCATCATTCTTCAGCCATAAGGTGGGAGGAGGAAAAGATGAGCAATAGCTGTGCTGTATCCTTCCAAGCTGGTTCTTCCCATTATACAACTCCTAATCCAAACAATTTAAGCACACAAGTAAAAGCTACTCATTTCTGTAAACATTTCCAGGAGCAGGACCTAAGCTTGCATGGCTTACACCAGGCATATACTAATGGCTAGAACTAACCTCAAGTTTACTTCTGTTTAAATAGCATAAGCAAAAACCAGTGCTGGCCAAACTGAAGCTTAAGCCTTAATACAAGGGGGTAAACTGAATATTGATATAAGCCACTTGGTCACTAGGGACCCATCCCAATCCAGCATTCTTAGTGCAATATTGTATCATGCAACGGTTTTCCCAGAAACACAAATGATGTTTCTCAACTGTTAAAAAAATAAAAAGTAATGTTTCAGAGCATGCTTTTATTCTGCAGCAGCAGGGATCTCTTTACTTTGGGATAACATAGTCACAGAAAACAGAAACACAACCCAACTTGTTTGTTTGTTTTAAATGAAATTCATCACTGCACATCCAATTAACTCTGGAATGCATAAGACATGGCACCCAAGCACATAGAGGCTTTAAATTTAAGAGCAACTTTCAGTCTGCTCTGTTAGAAGCTGTGTATAGCAGTAATTGACAACGTATTTATTACGCAAGATTCATACAACAAAGGGGAAGGACTTTTAGGCTACGATACAAAGGCTTTCAGCATTAGAAAGGGTCAAACCAATCTGTAAAAGCATAATATGAAGAAAAGCCATTTAAATTACTCTGCAAAATGTAGACATTCATTAGCATAGAAAAGTTTCACGGGAAAAAAATGCCAAAGTAAAAATCATCCTATTTTCGTATGCTAATTAATTAAATATGCCAAATGCATTTAATCTCTTATTATAACCATAGGGGGAGACAGACCAAACTCTTGAAGTTCCAAAAAGCCAGGTCATTAGTGTGCCAAGTCATTCCTCAGATCTTCTCCTTACACACAAATTTACATTCCCAACTTATAACATATGTAAGTAAAACTTGACTCCCCCTCCATTTCTCCTTCTTTGGAAGGCACTTGCTATCTCTTGCTCCTGTATTTTAAAGTCTTATTAAATTCTAGAAATAACTCATTTCCTAGGGAAAAAAAAAACAAAACAAAACAACCTAAAAGCACAGAAGCCATTTTGTCAAAGGCCTGAGTTAAACACCCCAGTCCCCCTAAGACATAGAATAAGCTAGCTGAAAATGAGATTAATAACATTCTTGCACATATGCATGAAAATCCACACATAGTTTGTAGTCTTTAAGTTCAGATGACATTTCTAGCCATTTCTTGCCTTTCCAAACAAGAAAGGGATTCATATGTTTACGTAAGTTTTGCCTTGCTTAATAAATCTTAAATTGAAACAGATTTTTTTAAAACAATTACCTTTTTCAGAGTTATCATGCTACAGGATATTAGGAAAAACCAGACTCTCCTGTTGCTTTTACCCACATCTGACTCCAATCTTAATAGTTTAGCTATTAACCCTGTAAGGTCCTGCACACATACACCTTGCCCAGTTGATGTTAAAATTTTTATATGACTGATCTGGGCTTACTCATTACAAAACCTTTTGTTGTACAGAAAGGGAGCAGCTCCATGGACCTTGATTTACAGGACACAATTAACTGTGCTGTTGGCAGAACTGCACCAGCCCAGCTCATCCGGGGCTCTGCAGGGAGAAATGAAAGGATCTGTCACTGCATCAGAGTAACGGCTCGTTCCATCTCCTTTCCTTTCCATTCCCTGTCCAAGCTCATTCTGATCTACTCCCATTGTGGGATGAAAATCTGGCCACTGTGATATACATGCCTTGCAAAGAAATAGTACAAATTACCCTAATTCCCCCTACAGCTAAAGGAGAGAAAACCTCATCCTACTAGAAAAAAATCTCAGTACTTACTCTAGAGTTTGCCTTGCAAAACATGTAGTTTAAAGATCTCAGTTACCAGCTAAACAACGATCACAGGGAATTTCACCAGAATAACGCTAGTAATTTTTTATGCCATTTTTTAGGTTTTAGCGTGCTGGGGATACAGATTGTTAACCATTAAATTTCGCTGTATAAACATTTCTCAGCGAGCTTGTAAAATACCCCCCGCTGCGTTTCCTCGCCCTCCAGCTGACAGCATTTAGAAACACTGGTACTGGTGAGTGCTTTATTTTGCCTTCCTGGGCCACCCCCGCTGGGGTACAGTGAGAGATTCCTGTCAAAGGCCAGACCCAGCCACCCTGGGCTCGGACCACAGCGAAGGCGTCTGGACTGAGCCCCGCCCGGCCGGTTGATAAATGGTGGGTGCTGGAGTTCGAAATCCCGCAGTGGGTATACATATTCTGGGAGAAGGGACTTGCGGACGGTCCAGCGTCCTTCCAGAGCTCTCTTCGTTAAGAAAGGAAAGCACAAACACACACTTCGGCGAGGTTCGTGGCTGCAGGGGTGGGTGTGGGGACTACCCCCCAGTCAAAGCGGACAGCACGGAAGACGACGCCGGGATGGCAGACCAAGGTTCTCACCCCACCAGAGTCCCCGCTCGGGGCAGGAGAGCGCCCAGAGACGGACGCTTCGCTCCAGGATAAGGGAGAGGGCGGAGGCTGCCTGGAAAGGGCCAGCTGTCACTCACTGACAGGCAACAGCTGAGCTCCCGCATCTGGACCCTCACTCAGACCGGCCACCGCGGCGCGCCGCTGGCTCCGCCGGG
>VXBB01023386.1:328799-382409 GCA_013399915.1 Illadopsis cleaveri
GAGAACTGGTGGGAGAGCGGGGTGAGCCCGTTTGGGAAGGCCGGGGTGCAGGCGGGGCAGGGGCCGCTTCTACGTTCCCTTTTTCTCGGTCGGATGGAGCTCTGAAGCCGCCAGCTCTCACCGAGGGAGCGAGACGGGGAAAGTTAATTAAAGACTTCTCCCGCCGATCTGTGCAGCGGGGTCTGTGCGATGGGGCCCGTTCCGACTGGGTGTGCGGCCCGCGATGTTCCCGGTGGGCTGCGCACAGCCGCGGCTGGCAGCCGGGCACTGCTGGAGAGAAGGCGGTGCGGGGCCCTCGCCCTCCCGGCGGTGCGGAGCCCGCAGCCGCCCGAGAGGACCGGCCCGCCCCAAAGCAGAGCAGCCCCGGTCTCAACACTAGAGATGGCAAAACGAAGGCGATCGGCATTAAAGGGACACTGAAGTAGCCAGGCACATCTATAAATCCCTTTCCTTTTGTCGTTAGCGGCACTTCTGGTATCTGAAGTCTGCAGCCCTTGATCCTGTTGCTCGCACCTAGCGCTTTCTTTAAGCAACGTGGATTGAACTCCTGATTCTCTAGTGGTCTCAGTGTTTAAATCCTCTATGGAAACATCAAAGGATGAGTAACATGGCATTTAGCTCAATGTTATATTTCTTCTATAGGTGCAAATTGGAAGGTGAGAATAATTTTGTCAGAGTGACTTCTAGGCAGTCACAAACTCTCCCCACCTGGTGAAACAAGTGTGTTTGGAGCCTCAAAACACGCTTGTTTTATATAAAGCTGTGTCTCTGGCAGTGTCTCTCTTGATTCTCTAAACAAGGAATTACATGAGGAAATGAAAATTTTCCCTCAGAGTTTTGAAGCACATTTGGTTCTCCTCTGTTAGCTGAATAAGTTTATCTGTATTCCAATCTGGTCTAAATAATTTCTCTCCATCTGAGAAAATAAAAACTTAACTGAGAGCAAACAACTTCAGACTACAACCGTAGGCTGCAACTTTGCTGCAGTCAAGAGTGTTAAAATTACCTTATAAATTTCAGTTGCAATTCAAACTATGGGTGCACTTTTAAATATTAATTTTTCAATTTTTTAAATGTTAATTTTCCAATTCCTTTTAAATACTAACCAAATCTGAAAATAAATATTTCCAAATTGAATCATTGAAGTTTTCAGAGAAAAAGAATAGACACTTGTACAGACAGGGGAAACCTCAGAAGAGTCAGCCTCTCTCACTCCTTCCATCAGAATGAATTTGCATTTCTTCTCTAATTTCAGAAAAAACACAGAGGATGAAGCAGGAGTATGAAAAAAAATAAATCTATTGTAAAATATATAATAATAACATTATATAATAATATTGTAAAATTAATTGTAAAGGGAATGAGAAGAAAAGGGTGGCAAGAACGGCAAAGGAGCCATCTGCTGCCTTAGAGCTGTTTGTCCCTTGTTTTGTGTTCTTCCCTGCCACCTATTCAAGCATTTCTGTGTCACTTATCACAAAGATCTAAATACATTTAGACTCTGCTGGCAGCACTGCATGATTTCTGTCATTTACTTCTTCCCACTTCATGTTCCAAAGACATAGGAAATAAGATTGCTTGGCTTTTAAATAACCTTGTCAAAGGTGTTTGAAGTCATATATTAGCAGATCTGAATCTGGAATGAAAGAATTTATGGCCAATGCACTCTTTTAAGTTGTATATCTGTTTATCTGATCCTCACTTACAAGTACCTCTAATTAAGCTATAAACTCCTAGTTTCAACTTAACCATATGGGTAGCCTGGGAAGTTTGCTACAGTAATGTAATTTACCCATTCTACGGCCATGTCTGCAATGCAAATCCAGCATGGCTGTTTAAAAAGTGTTAAAGCCTGCTCTGTTTTTCACAACATGGAGGGAAATAAAGCACATCCAAGTTACCAACTATAACTCTGAAACAGTACAGACAGTTTTCTCTTTGGACCTACAGGGCTTTGTTTGTGTCCAAGAGAAAACACATTCACTGCAAACAGCAGAAAAGATAAAAAATTACAACCTGCAAATGCAATTAGTGAGGAAGGGACAATGATTTTTCCATCAATTTTTTTTCACTTTCTGTGGAAACAACTTGGCTGTTTCGTGCTTTTGTTGCATTCTCTCCTCAGGTACTGTTCACAGGTTTTAATTGCATGCACTTTTCATTCACTTGAAGTGTGGATAAGTTGAGGATGGGGTCTTGTGTGCTGCTGGAGTAGGTTGCAAGAGGGTATAAGGAAAGCTTACACATAAAAAAGGCCAATATCTATTTGTATATCTTAAACTTCTGTTAAAAATTTCAAAAGTATCTATGCAAGAAAAAAATAAACTGGTGATGAGCGAGTTTAAAAAGGGCTTGAATCCCACCTTTGGTACTGTAACACAGTAAAATCCCCAAATTCCATGAGACTGTTGTCCATTTAATGAAAAATGTTTTCTAAGATATGTTCTATATTTAGAATTTTTCTATAGAAAGTATTGCTGACAGTTATCATTAATTTCATGTGAGGAATGCAGTTTTTGGCCCACTTTGCAAGAGGTTAAAATTTAAAAATGTGAAGTATGAGATGTTTTTCTGTGTTTTTGAAGTAGGAGAAAAGTCTCTGTACAGATTCATACAGGTACCCTGGAAGGAAATGCCTAGAGCAATCCATCAGATCTTCTTTTCCAATCCTACCTCTTCCAGTGAATACTTTAAATATTTCTTATTATCTTTAAAGTATCCCATGTTTACATATGGAAACGTACATACAGAGTGGCAGCTGCAACTGCAGGTAAGCAAACAAGAGTAGCTCCTTATGTAACAAACATGTAATCTAGCACTGATGCAGCGTTGATGCTGGCCTGGAAGAGGTGGCTGGACCAGATGGCCCTCAGAGGTGCCTTCCAATCCTGATCCTGTGATTTAGAGCTGTGGGATTCAGCCAATACAGCTCTGACTATGTTGTCTGATTACTAAAGCCACTTAAGCATGGGGAATAGAAAAAGGCCATGCCCGAAGATGGAGAGTTTTGAGTGAAACATAGCAGTCTTTACACTGACTTTTGGCTACCTCACAGATGTCTGTGATGGGTTTACTCTGTATCAAAACAAAATTTTTGTTAAATTGGGGGCAAGATCTGAATTTCTTGCAAGGTCCAATTGTACTGTTTTGTTTTGGTTTAACTTTTTTCTGAGGTGTGAAGAATAGACTTGCTTCCTTTGGGGATTTTGGAAGAGAAACAATGCTTTAATTTCTGCTGCTTGCTTTCTATAACCCTGTACATTGGATTTTTACTTTCTCTTTCTATTACTTAGTCTTTCTTCAGGAAGGGACATCATAATGGATACAATGGCCATTCCTTTCCTATATGTGCATCTAAGCAGCTGTAGGAATTCCTCAGTTTCCCTATTTGCATGCAGAGAATAAAACTGTCTTACACCACATGGGTCATATAAGGCTTAGTTAATCTTTATGCAGAGTTTTTCAGACAAAAATCTGTATGGAAGCACATAAATTATTAATATTAATGAGAACAACTTGTTAAAACTCTGTGTTAGGTATTTTGGTGGTTTTGGGACACTTTCACTGGAACCAAGTAATGTGGACTGGCCAAAGCAATTAGGCATAAGCTTTCAAATGCTGATTCTTATAAACCCAACTCTTTTCTTTGGCTTGTACCCAGCAATATGTTCTTTATCAGTTGTATATAATTGGGTTAAAAAATCCAGCCCAGTCTTAATATGACATTATGAGGGTGGTTTTCCCCTTAACTTTGGCAGGTGTCTTTGTGCCACTTTTGTCTTCTCTATCTGCATGAACCTAAAAATCTACACCAAACCTTCTCTGAGTGCTGTATGGTTTTGCAGGGTAGTTGGAAACCTGGTCACTGGTGAGTCAAAGCAGGGATAGACTGAGGAGCACTGTGAGTCTCATCACAGTGTCTAGGTTTGATTTCTTTCCCATGTAAACCTGGGTGAAACATCCAAGGAGGGAGGGAATTGCATCCTGCCACAGAGTCAGGACAAAGCTGGAGTGCATGCTAGCATTTTGGAGAGGGAATGACTTCTCAGGCTTTCCAGTTCAAGTATTGTTCCAGTTTACTGTATCTCCTTTTCTGATTTATTTTTGCAATAGTCCTTCATTTTTTGTATAAGATCCCTCCTGCTGATTTTTGTCTGTTTTGTTTGTTTTGGCCTTATCCTATGGCTCCATAATGTTTTCAGCTGTATAGTCCTGCCTAATCTCTCTTTAAAAGTCAGCTGAATCCTTGCATGGCCAGCTAAAAAAATGTTTCTTATGGATTTCTTTCACAGGCACCTTCCCTGGGTGTTTTAACTCTTTATGTCTTTCCGGGCTAAACTGTTACCCTTATACGAAGGCTTCGTGCCCTGCCTTTGATCACGGACTGTTCCGTTGGTTCTTCTAGCCTAGTTATTTCCTGTGGACTAGGAGAAAATGGGCAAGTTGACTGAGATGGAAAAAGCAACATTTAGTTTACAATACATATAAGCAATGCCAGTCCTGTTTCCAAGATCTGCTGCAGTGCCTTGCTGCCTTCTGCCGGAGCTGGAGTCAGTCCTGTGAGCTGCAGTGACGTTTGGAGCAGCTCTTGGAAAACATCCCAACATTCCTGTAACTATTCCAGCCATGGATGATTGTACTCTGCCTTCTGAGTGGTTTCAGATGAATCTGGTTGCATTCAAGAAACAATGGCAGAAATCCCTGCATTTCTCTAGTTCCAAAAGAATACTCAGAGACCCAGTGGTTCTTTGCATATCTGTTTCCCCATCCCACCAGTCTCCTACCTGCATGAGACTACAATGGATTTTTCACAGCATTTTCCCCAAGACCCTGCAGCCATTTCATTGCATGGAGGTGTTTCTGTTTGAACAGGAGATGCCAACAACCTTCTATTGTCCCCCCTTTGAGAGATAAAATATCTTTGAGAGCACATGTGTGATCCCCCATGCAATAAGACAATTGATGATTAACCCTTTCTTAAGATTGATCCAGTTTTGTAAGTGCTACACAGAAAAAAACCAAAACTGTTTCAAAGACTTATTTTAAATAAATAACAATAATTATTTTAAGTATCTTTTGTTCTTAGTAAATTCAGTTTGCTTAAAACTGGCACTTTGGGAAGCCAGGGTGTTAGAAGTTAGGGATAATATGCCACACTATTTGTCCTTTTCCTTCTCTATAATGGCAAAAGTGTAAATCACAACCCTAACTTGATTAACTTTTGTTTCACTGTGTTACGGTTTTAACATTATTTAAACATATTTCATTATTTAACTATGCAGAGATCTTCATCTTTTACTTAAATGTAAATTGCAAAGTACAATCGCTAAACAAATTGATTGAATACCATTGATTTTTCATCAAATAATTGTGGCAAATCTTGTAATCAATTATTCATCATTCTTAGAGAAGAATAGATGGCATGAAGAATAAGATGTAATTAAGATAAAACACTACTGGATTCTGTACTGATAACTTCTTTTGAAATTACAATTCTTGCAATTAAATCAAATTGAAATTAAAATGTGAGTAGCCTGATTGAGGCACTGAGTAATGATTGTACAGAAGTGTAATCTGAAAGAGCCTATTCATATATGGGGACAGAGATGACATTTGATGCCTGAAATATTTTCTATTTTTCCCATACATTACTTCTGTCTAATGCAAGTTTGATGTTGTTATTATAGATTTTAATTTCCTCCATTATTATGTGACCAATGCAACAGTTACAAACCATAAAGCACACTCTTAAAAACACATTAAACATTTAATTCCTGTGCTAAATTTATCTTTAGCCTAATTTGTGTTTTTCATTCTAAGTGCCAAAAATGAACATGTATTTGCATTGCTGTAAGGATTTAGTTTTACGAGACTTATGGATTTTTAAATTTACTAATTGATTTGTTATTTCCATGAATAAAGGGCCTGACTTGCTGGACATTTAAATCAATGGAAAGTACCCTTTTGTCTTCAGTCATGTATCATACCTAGAAAAAGATTCTCCAAGAAACAATAAAAACCTCAGCATTAGTCTTAACCATAACCACTGTTAATGAAATAACTTGTCAGTCAGCTGGACTCAGGTAAAGTGAAGTCTGACCTTGACAACAGTCCCCAGCAGATGTCAAAACTTTCTTCAAGTATTCAGGATTTTCTGACCATCGTGCTAAAAGTGAATGAATGAAATTGTCTTCCACCCAAAGAAATAAACTGGAAGGTCACTAATGTACCAAATTATGTTTCTTTTTCAAATTAAAAGAGAAATACTTCAGAAGGATTGATAAAGTTAGGGGATATTTTAATACCAGAGATGAACTGTTCTCTGGAAGTAATCATTATTCAAACTATGTAACTGAATGCAGCTATTAGTTGCAAATAATAACCTCACATGACAATGTTTTGATGCTGATAGGATGAGTGCAGTAATACACAGAGCACAAATATTTAGGTAGATTTGAAATTCATATACTGGGAATACACTTTCTGTTATGATTAGGACTACAATTTAGATATGAGCTGTCTACAGTTTTTAAGGTCTTTTTGCCTCAATGACATACATTATAACTAGTTCAGAGTCACAAATGCAGAGTTTGCAGGTAACATACATGCACATGGGCAAATGTATTCCATTGCCTAAATGGCCATTGGTTTGGAAAATGGAAAGGATAAACAGAGTTCAATCAAATTTAAATGGCGTTTTAGCTAGACCTGTGCAGTGAGGCAGAAATAGTAATGTCATCAGAACTATTTCTTTTCTCTCTCCTCTCTTTTAGACAAAATGCATTTTATTATGTCTTAAAGTATCAACAAATCATTTATTTTCAAAATTTGTTGAAAGTTACTTTGAAAAATAAGTGTGAAAAAAGGGACCTCAAACAAAATAAAAAAATCCTCAGATTTATATTATTGAAACCATGCAACAAATCTTCTTTCTGTGTTTTAAATGCATATCTTTGTTTCAGAATTTCATATTCTTTATTCAAATTATTTGTATTCTCATGTATTAGGCAATATTGCATTATTTTAATTTATTTACTGGCTGAAGACACTATGCTGCTGGTGTGTATATTGACAAACTTAGGAATTTGCTTCCTTTAGCAGTTTGAAATTATTTTGAAATGCATTTTTGGAAAACATTTGAGTTCTAAAACTTGGTAACATGGGAGTTCACAGAAACATAAAAGCCACGAGTAAATTACTCAAAGGATGCACTTTGGAGATGGGTAAGAGCCAGAAATCCAACAGAAGGGAAAGAAAATAATAAGTGGGCAGCATTTCTGAAAATCAGAAATGTTTACAGAATTTGAATGCTTGTTGTTTTTTTCCCACAGCTTTTGATAATTAAGCACTGATTTGTGTTTCAGTTTTCTTCTCTTCCATGGAGTGTCACAACACAATTTGCTATCGCCGTGACAGCTCCCTTTTACACTAAGTCTCTCTGTAGATCCAGTCAGAGGGGAGTGTTGCCAAATTTTTGTACTTTTTCATTCTCCATCTTGTAGGGTTCTTTTTATATTAGTTGTCTTGCTGAGATGTCAGCAGTTAAATAAGCTGAGGTGCTGGTTATAAAAAGGCATCCTTGTTCATTTAGAGATGTAATTTTCTCAGGCTCTGCCTATCTATCTATCTGTCAAGATTGATGTGAAAATATGTCAAGCCACCTGATCTATCAGTTAAATATGCCTTATATTGCCCTTTACAATAGTTAAATATGATATAATGGAAACTCCAGAAAGTCAAAACAAAAGAGTCAGCAAAGCAGGATTTGGCAAACTCACACTAAATTACTTGGCCAGTTTTATGTTAATTGGGAAGAAAATGTCTCAGGACTGACTGTACTCTTCAGATTACAGGATCATAGCTTGTTTTGGGATGAAAGGAACCTCAAAGGCATCCAGTTCCACTGCCCCTACCATGGGTAGGGACACGTCCCACTAGACCAGGTTGCTCCATGCCCCATGTAACCTAGTCTTGAACATGTACAGGGATGGGCAACCTGTGCCTCACCACCCTCACTGTAAAGAAGTTCTTGCATATACCAACCTAAGTTTCCCCTCTTTCAGTTTGAACCATAAAGATTGTTTTGAGATTCTCTGTAATACAGCATGGTTTTATTCTGTACGTTGTTTATTTGCATCAAAGGAAAGCATTTGAGCCAATGTGCTTAAAATTTGTTATAAAAAATACAGAATAAAAACCTTTCGTAAAATCTTTCAGTACACTTCCTTCATACTTAGAAAACAGTATTTTCTTGTGCCTGTTAGCTCAGATCCCTTTCATTCTTCTCATTGTACTAATCTGAGAAATTTGCTCACAAAGATGCCTTGCAAAGTCCCTATTTGATTCAGTGCAAAACTTGAAATGTAATCAGTGGGAAATCTGTCAGGATTAGTCAGTACTTGTCAAAGCTATGTCAAACCATGGCAAAATCTCACTGACCCCTAGCTCATGATTTGTCAAATGTAGCTAATACACATACAAAATGGAAATATATTTGAAGAGGAGGAGAGAAGAAATTGCATTCATTAAGTGAAAGTATTCTCTTTTCTAATGAATATACTTTTGAAGTTAAGACTTGGTCAAAGACACTGCAGACAAGGCCGTAACACTGAGGAGAGAATTCTCTTTTGAAAATTGGTACCTATATTGGTACTTCCTAAAAGGTGGTCCTGGCTTGGAAAATCAAGAGAGTGCATGCCAATTGTAAGAAATTCAGCCTCATATTGACATAACAGTTGGTGGAGAGTGTGATTCCCATCCATCATACATCAGTCTGGTCACCAGAACAGTAACCTGAGACTTCACTACCTTGTTTCTCTTCCATTCACAGCTTAAGGGCTAAAATGAATGTCTCCTACCTTGCAGAAGAATGACTTGAAAACTATACTGGAGAAACGGGACACAGGGTTCTTGGGTGGTGATACAGCTTTGACAGCAGCAGTGAAGGGCTTTTCCCTCCCTTATTTCCTTATTGAGGGCCAGGGTGCTTGTTTAACAGGTTCCTCTTCAGGAAGAGCGCATTCAAAAATGACGGGTGCAACACTGTGTCCACAAAAGGTTTTATCAACCACAAAGGTTATTATCAATCTGACTCCTATAAGCAAAATTTATGACCTCTTTAGAGTCTGATTTGTTATTCACAGAAATGTATTGCAAGAGAAACATCCTCCTTTTTTGTTTTGTTTTTGTTTTCTTTTGTCTCACAAACAAAAGTGAAATACAAGGTGCAGGATACGGTGAGGGTAAATTCGTATAAAATGTATCTGAAGTAATGGGTATGTTTGGTGCACCAGTTAGACCTGGAAATCCTGGAACAACTAGTCTCTCTCCCCTTGATTCATAAAAATGTCAAGGGGACAAACTCCACCCTCAGATACTCACCCATAACTTCTGCTGAGGTCGGTGAAAAGCGGCTCTTTTACTCTGAAAGCAGAATTTTGCCTGTAAAACAGAATCTAGTAGAGACTATACCACTTTCCTCACCACTAGAAGTTTGCTGACATTGCTTTCTTTACCTGTCTCCTCTCCCAGTTCAAATGGAAAAAGTTGACTCTGTGCCTTTGAGAGGCTGAGTTACTATCAGTGTGCAAAATGATACTTCTTCAAGGCAGCAGGCTTGCAGAAGGTGTAGTGGAGGGTGAGAGAGTGTGCTAGTAAATACATTCAAGAAAGGAAATATCAAACAGTGAAGATAAATCTTGACACAGTCATCAAAATCAGTCCCATTGTGGATATTGTTGGAGGTGTTGGACTTCACTCGATTCATTTGTCTGATTCCCTGTTACATATCAATATGGCAGAGAGCTCTGCTCTCCATGACTCTCCCCCTGAAACTCTGAGATGCATGCAAGTCTTTATGTCCTGCAAGCAAGATCCAAGTCACAAAGGGGTCCTTGAAGAGGAGTTCCAAACATGAAAATATGTAAATAATTTAAGTACAATTCCTTTGACAGGTATAGTAGTAATGAAAGAGGTAAGGCTGCTAATCCAGTCCCTAGGACCATGTGATTGAAAAAAAATATATAAAGAATAACCTCCAGCATAAAAAGAGTGACCAGAGCCTACTGCGTTTCTCAACAACATCCTATCTTGTCCTATGGCTACTCAATTCAGCAGTAGCAAACTTTTTAACCATTACTCATATTTCATAGACAACCTTCTTCACTATTTCCTCTCCCTGCCATTTTCCAGGCAGCTGTCTCTAGATTGCTAGGCTTCCTAATTCTGCTAAGTGTTTCAATCTGATTTCATATTTTCCATATTCATGCTCTAAATCTTACGGGAACCTCCCCTGCCTACATGTTGTTCATAACTTCCCAGATACTAAACTATAAGGATTTGGGATGCAACAACACTCTTCCCCAGATATTTTCTCTTCAGTATTACTTGGTAGGCTGAACCTATTTTTAAAGATACTGTTGTGTGGAAGTATTCATGGTGCTTCATCACATTGACTAGGAAGAATTTATACCCATAAACATACCCTAACCATTCTTCTTTCTTACCTGTGCAGTGCTGTAGTTTCAGAAAGCAAATAGATCACCATAAAATAGATGTAGAGGAGGAGGGAGCATTGAAAAATGTGAAAAGTCTAACCCCATGTTTACTTCAAACCCAAAGGCAACATTCACTTCACACCTGAATTCCCATAATATAGATGATCTTTCATATGAACCCTGTGGTTTGTCTTAGCTTGTAACACCCATGTCATTCTGTACAGTTTCCATTCAAGGAAGTTAATGCATGCTCTATGCCTATATGCAGGGTGAAAAACCACTGTTTTGCATTAGAATTTCCTCATTTTCTCACTAGTTACTGTGGTAACTCCAATAGCTGATTATAGCTGAATAGTATAATGACGATTTATACAAAGAACTGCAAAAATTTACCTCAGACACTGAGGCCAAACCTGAAGCTTGCCTCTCATGTGAGTGATTGATTAGCCAATTTTCCTACTGGAGTGTTGAACTGTAAGTGTAACTGATAACTGCATGTTTAAGTACAGCTTGGTCACTAAAAGTAATAAGAAATGTGATAAACTTGCTATTTCATGAAATGGAGTCCCAGGAAATTTCTAGTTGAAGAAATAAAAGAAGTCACTGGAAAGCAGCTTTAGACACAGCATCTCATGTCTCCTGCAAGTGTGGTTGAATATAACCAGCCTGACTGGGACTCTCAAGGGACAGGAGGAAAGAAATAGCACTGTCCCATTTTAGGCCTTGGTATTAAAAGCATGTGCAGCAAACACTGAGGCGGGTGAGTGACAGGTTACAGTCCTTGCATGCTTTGCAGTCCTCACTTTGCTGCCCTGCCATGTCCCCAGCAGCCACAGGGAAGACAGCAGGGCTGCTAGGAACAGCCAACAGAACTCCTTCCCACTTGTGCATGAGCAGGCAACACTTTCTCTAGGAATGTGGAGGAAGGAGAGCCCTAAATTAACCCCACAGGAAAGAAGATAAAGAGAGTGTTGGGGAAAGACCCAGCAGTTCAGAAGGACTGTAGGCTTTGCTGTCCACTCCCTCCTCATCTTACTATCTCAGAAGAAGGCATCTCTCACTTCAGGCCAAAAAGGATGGGAAGAGACAAAACCCTCCCTAGACTGACCCCATAAGATGTGAAGCCTCCAGCGCTGCAAAAGGAGCAGGGGTGATGCTAGGTCAAGAAACAGATGTGAACAGATGATCTGAGGGCTGAACTGATCTATAACTGGAGAGTTTGTGCCTGCTTTTGCTCTCTGGGTTGAGCTGCTTGGAAAGTTAAGTTGTAGATGTGGAAATGAACGTCCCTGAATTTTTGTGCAAGTGAGGGTTACATAATGCCCAAACAAAACCATGGTGAGCTGACTACAGCTGTGCCTCCCAGGTGGGAGTCTTGTAAAGAACTTCCAAAAGTACTTCTCAATATTCTCAATATTTTGGATCTGGCAGTGCTGTAAACACTACATGGATATCTGGCAAGGAAAGAGATGATCTAAAAATAACATCTGAACTTTCTAATGAAAAATGAAAGGGTCAGGAAAAAGCATCCACCCACATATTTGGGAGATCATCACACATTGGCCTAGGGTAGGAGTCATGACTTTTAAGTGCTTGAGGTTGACAGGAGTTGGCAAATACTGATTCAAAGCTCCAAGGTATAATGTGACAGACAAATGCCCTTTTGAGATCACTAATATATGTCCTGGGGAAAGAAGCACATGCTATAGTGTTTGAAGAACAAGTGAGAACGTCCACTAATTGTGCTTTCCTTCAGGTTTCTGTAGTAATAGGGTGGTTTTTTTCCCCAGCTGGTTTCTGTAGACAGGCCAGGCATTTAAAAATCTCTATACAATCACAATGCAGATGTGATTGGGAGATGTTCTGGGAGATATCACTGAACACACTTTTTTCCCCTGGTGCTTGAGTTAGACTGGAAACATTCTTTTCTTGAACTGCAAAACCCCCCACATTTAAATCCTTGAATATGAGATATATCATACACCATCTTCAAAACCACAAAATTTGGGAGAGGAAGCTTAGTTGGAAGACATTCAGCTGAGAAATGTCTGCAATAAATTTTATTCTCATTTTTGTTTCTCAGTTTCTCCCTCTCTTCCAACACACAGCTTTGATAAAAAAGGATAGGAGATATAATTACCCATTTTCTCTCCTCCCCTACATTTATACTTATAAGAACAGTACATTTTGGAAAGCCTGAAGTGTGGGAAAATAATAAAACGTTACATCTGTTTAGCCAGAAAAAGACAATATTAAAAATCTCTGAATGCTCAGATGTGTTCTCAGCCTGATCTAAAACAGAACAGAGGGGGGAAAAATCAGCAGAGTTTCATAAATTCTAGGTACAGCTTTGACAGGAAATGTAGTACAGGAGCCAGATCATGTGCTTTGCATCACAGAGTCAGCAGTTTCTGGCCATGGTATGGACATACCTGTTCCTAGAGAGAAAGACATGTGCCTGGGACACTCTTCATAGAATCACAGAATGGTTTGGGTTGGCAAGGACCTTAAAGATCATCTAGTTTCCACCCCTTGCCATGGGCAGAAACACCATCCACTAGGCCAGGTTGCTAAAACCCCCGTCCAACCTGGCCTTGAATACTATTCTGGGGAGCTGATCCCCTGCCAGCCATTCTGATCTCTTGTGGCTTAAATAAACCTGGAAGAACATTTTCGCAATTAAAAGCTGTGCTGTTAAAAATCCAGGAGCACTCACCTCCTGGTTTCTGAGCAGCCTGAGCTGTTACTAGCTGGTGGAAGGCTAAGCCTGCTGGTGTGTGGTCTGTGAATGCAGCCAAGGGTCTGGCCTGGCTCTGTGTCTGACTTGAGTTACACCGGTGCTCACGGAGCAGACCAAATCTGCTAGCAGAGCTGCAGTAAAGCTGGATCACACTGCTCTGTGCCAGAGATTCCAACAGCAGGAGGTTAGAGCAACAAGGAGAAACAGCTTCCTCTGAGTGTGTGTCCCCACCCGTAATACGACCATGAGTCAGGGTAGGTCCCTGAGCAGAGCTGCCCAGAGCTCTGGCTCCCGAAACACGGACACAGCCGCCTTTGTCAGGTCATCGTGGTGCTGCAGTCACAAGAGCATCCTCTGTTAAAAGGAGTAATTTCCTCTCTGTTTTGGCTCCTGGGGCTCTCAAGAGTTAATGTCCTGGAATAAGATCAGTTCAAAAAAGAACTTGATTGATGAGGGGCTTGCACCTTTATGACCCAAAACCAAACCAGGATTTGGTCTTTGGTCAAATGCTACATTTGTTACGGGAGATATTTTGTTCTCAGGTTTGACCTAGCTCTACTCTCCTCAGCTAACACAGCAGTTCTAAAGCACAGCAGTGTATCAGCAAGTTCTCAATTCCAAGCAATTTGAAAATAAGAGCTGGTATTGCAGTATAATACCAGCATGAAATGTTCATTTTTAAAATACAGGGTCCAAGTCTTTTGTGTTCAGTGTCAGAGGAAGATATATCATGCTGGTAGATGCGAAGTATAAACCCTAAGAGATTCATATTAGCTAGAAAGTAGGCAAGCCTCAGCCCCCCAACCAAACCCAAAACCCCACAAAAAGCAAGAGTTTGATGAAAAATCCTCACAATAAATCAATTTCCACATTTCTTCCTTACTGCTGTTAAGAATAAGTGGTCTAAAAGACCAAACTCCCCAAAATCCAGTTGAGAAAAAGCCTATTAAGCTAGGGTGGGAGAACTGAAATCAATCTCCTCAATTAATCCTCTCTTTGGACTCCTTTTAGAGCTTTAGCACATGGTATTTTTCTTTAAAGGGGGATTTAGTACTTGGACAAATGTTCTCACATATCAACAAAATGTAAAATCACTTCTTTACTTTTTCCATAGCCTTTCCTGATTAATGAGAAAAGATATTTTTATTTTGAATAAAGCTCTATAACTTCCTGATGATTTGCATGCTTGAACTTGATCTCTGGTAAACTAATATAAATCAGGAGCAACTTGTTTGAGACCAGTGAAGTAAGATTAGCATAGGAGCGGATCTGTACTCACAACAGTCATACAAGAGATCTCTCTCTTAAATTCCTGTAAAAGTATGCAAGCCAACAGCATGAATCAAGTATAATTAAGAGCAGAATTTAGCCCAAAAGGTTGCATGTAAGATGACACGCATTGCTGTGGCAGCAGATTGTTGTCGCACACACAGAAGTTTTCACTTTCTTCCTACACCACTGAGAAGATCCTTGAGTTGTGAAAAAAACCCACAAAAACTATTCCTCAGGAGTAAACATTGAAACCAGTGATGGAACAGTTTGACCAATACACAGTATTACTGAGCAAGTAAATTTTGGTTTATACTATTGCTGCTTTTTGAAACTTTTCTTCAATACTAAACTCTTTCTTCAAGAAAAATAACATGAAGGACAAAGCTGCAGCAGAGAAAATACATTAACTTTTGCAATGGTTTCATGTGTGTTCTTGCTACTTAAATGTAATGTTTATTAATAAACAGTATTTCAGTGTTAAACAGTAACTCTCTGTCCCATATTGAATGTCAGAGCGTCCTTCAGGAGTTGCTATGATGCCTTTGAAAACATTTTTTTTCTAATGAAAAGACATACTATGTCACTGGAACAGGGTCCCAAGGAAGGCTGCCCACCACTTTCTGCCTCTGGGTAATCTGGCCTCAAACACAACCCTGTGTCAATCTTTCTCGCTTGCTCACTTTCTCCCTGGTCCAGAGTGAACTAAGGAGTATCTTGGAAAGAACAAGACAATGCCACAGTCCAAAGTCAAGCCATTAGTTACTGCATAAATAGGCTTTAAAAAAATAAATGTTTTTCTATTGCTTTTCCTGTGGGGATGAAAATAGAAATGATTTTTTCAGAATTTCAGGTCTTGACTACTGAAGGATGGTGCAATATTAATTTCTTTACTTCATTAGGGCTACTTGCTTGCTTAAAACTCTGTGTGCTTAAGCATGTTTTTGAATTAATGCTGTACATGGTACCAACCACCCCATCTCACAGAGAACAAGCCTGAAATAAAATGAAATTACTATTTTGCAACTGCGAAATTTAAAAACAAGCTTCTCTCCTAATTCTTAAACAGAGGAAATTAAATTCATACTTTCCAGTGCACTTAATCCTGAGCTGTTTGACATATTTGAACATTAGCCGTTTGCACTCCCGTATAAAATGAGTGTGGCTTTCAGAAATGCACTATTCCTGTAGACTGTTGATCCAAATTGACTGTCAAAAGCTATCTGAAGAATTTCAGCAGCTGACCTGCTTTATCATGGCCACCAGCTGCTAAAAGCTGTAGATGGTGATGAGAGCTTAGGTGAGAGAGAAGAATACAGAGAGAAGTTAAAAGACAGGAGGGCATAGAAGCTCTGTGAGCTCAAGTCTTTGGCACTTGTTTCTTACTCATTAAAGAGAAGCTGTAGTTCAGTGGTACCTAATGACTTGGGCCCTTAGGGTTGAGTCTTTCTGCGAAAACAGGGAAATGATAAGCTACAATATTTATTTCAAGCAGATGAAATAAATGGTTGTACAGTTTGTGCCTTGTGTTAAACTGTTCATCATCCAGAATCAATAAGGATGAAGCTGATTAAACTGTGGTGACTCAGTCTGGGATTTGTCTCACACACAATTTTAGTACAGATAGCCATGTTTAAGGTGGCCAACAAACTCCTCACTAACTACAGAAGAAAAAGAAATAGAGTAAGATTTACCTGGCCTTCCTTAGCTGAGTTGCCTGTTTCTTTCTGTTAACAGTAAAGGGAACATGGATAACTAACTCAGATACAGTCAGACATGTTTCATTAGGTGAGCCCTGCTCTATTCTCTTTCATTTGACTTGGTTTAGGCAAGAGGAGAATAAAGGAGTTAACTTCTCTAGATTCCTCAGCAGATTTAGATTTGAGGTCTCCAAGTCCCTGTAGTTTGCAAAACTTGCATAAAAGGTCACCTTCCCTGCTCATAACAGGATTTTTATTACTAGAAAAAAAATAATAAGTTAGGGCAACAAAAGAATTTTAAGAAAGCAGCTGTTCCTGTCTTGCACTGCCTCACTGTTTTCCCAAGTTGCATTTTTTTTTGTCTTGAACAGGGCAAAAATGTGATCAAATTAAGACAATGAACAAGCACTTTGCTGAGCACACTGGAGATATGGCTGAATGTTAACATCTATTTTCTATCACCACTGTTTCTCTTACTTCTTCATGTTCACTCCAAGCAAGCGGAATGCCGTTGGCTTATTATCACAGTACTGAAATAAGTCTCCTAATTTATGTGATTGCAGCACTGCTCTTTTGCATCATAAAATTCCTATAGAAATGTGGCCAAAATGGATAAACATTTTCTGGCAGCAGTGATGGTGTTCTTGTATCTATTGTATGAAATCAAACAGTCCTGGAGATAAAGGTGGCCTGAACTTTATTTTTATTTTTATGTGGCATAGAGGAGGCAACAGAGCATTGGAATGGGACAGAGGAATTCCTAAAATCTGAATTCCAGTTGGATGCTGGGTCTGTGGCCTTGGGCTAGTCTGGCATTTCAGTACTTCAGTGACTGACACCCTATAAATACACAAATAATAGATAGGAACGACTTAGGTCTGGATTTCATCCTGGCCTCAGAAGGCATGAACCCAGGAGCTGCAGACAGTAGTTTTCTGACAATCTGTCTTACAGCCCATGAGCCACAGTACTGAGTGGTGCAGTCACTTTCCATCTTATTTCTAAAATACTCATAAGGCAAGGCTTAGATGTGGTGCATCATCCCTCTGTGCACCTTCTCAAATCTGTAAAATAGGGCTAACAGGAATATTTTCCTTTTACCTGTGCTTATTTACAAAACTGTCAAGATTTAAATCAATGACAGAATAATCATAAGTCACTATCTTTTTGAAAGTTGGCTGAACTCAGAAGTGTCAGTGTGCCAGTGACCAACAAAGCAGCAGATGCCAGATTGTGAAGCTCTTCCATTGGTGAACAGATACTCACACAAGAGGTTACACTGAAGTCAGCAGAGGCACACACAACTTTTGGCTATTGTAAGTAAGGAGATCAGAATCTGGTCCTGCATAACTGTTGATGTTAGATCAATGTTAGCAATGAAATATGGCTAATCAGAACCAAAGAACTGTTATATTAAAAAAAAGAAAAGAAAGAAGTATTTAATGACAGCTAAAATTTTGAAAGAAATGGAACAAGTGATACAGAAAAAAAAAAGGATAACTTTACATACCTAACAAACAACAGCAAGAGGTATAATTATATAGGAGGTTTAATAATATAAAAACTGCTCCGATGTTCCGTTGGAATTAATTGATGTAAAGCATCAGTGTGGATTTTTCCCTCCCTCTCCTGCTGATGTTTGTAATTCAAATGAATGAAAGGAGCCTGATTGCTAATTAGGAAAAGTTCAATAGGTTCCATTTTCTGAGAGAGTTGTGCTTCCAGAAATTCTTTGCAGCCAGTTCCTCTTATCCCAGCTCTGACAAAATTCTCAACAAAACTCAGCATTAACATGCTCAAGGTTAGGTTTTGTCTTTGTTACCTGTCTCTACCTTTGGGTTCACTTAAGGTTGCCTGTAGCCCCAAATGAATGAAGTACTTATTTATAAGAAGTTTGTTTGAAGCTGCAGTGATAAGGGAGGTATGTAATGAATTACAATACACTACACAGAGCATAAAATCACACAGCACATACTAAAAGAACTGTCTGTAAACTGCAAAGCTCAGCCTGAGACTTAAAGCTTACCCAGTCTGGGTAGTGTCAGAGCTGAGAGGACTGATTTGGTGCTGTGTTGCTGTTGAGCATTGTGCAGGAGGCTCAGCCTGGGGAAAAGTCAAGAACAGCTAATCTTAGCTTCTCCTTCCATGAGCAAATCTCCTGGTACACAAGGGAGGCCCATGGGATGACATCTCTGGATTTTCTTGTGCA
Source organism: Illadopsis cleaveri (assembly GCA_013399915.1). Lineage (NCBI taxonomy): Eukaryota > Metazoa > Chordata > Aves > Passeriformes > Timaliidae > Illadopsis > Illadopsis cleaveri. Next base: position 347,214 of record VXBB01023386.1, read on the forward strand.
GGTTTTCAGGGCAGCACAGGACAGTGGCATGCAGCTGCCCCAGCAGAGGGCTGAACACTCTGGCTGGTTCTCTCCCTGTTCCATGGGAGTTGAGGTCTTCCCATCATCAATGCTACAGACATATTGATAAATCCCCACACTCCCTGTTCCACAAGAAAAAAACCAAGCAAGACATAATACCATTTTTTCTTTCTGGACTGCTCTCAAGCATCTGTCTGTATCTATTTTGTATATGTATTGAAGAGCAAGCCTGGCTGCTCTTTGCAGATCCATGCCCATAGTGATTATTGCTAACAAAAATTTGTCCCTAATCTTGGAGTTGCATTAGAAGGTTACTGCGATTTTGCCTCACATAGCAACAGAAAACAATCATATTGTGGACTTAGGTCCACTCCAGTTTGCTCTTTAGGACCTCTTCTAGTCAAGCAGATCACTGGAATTTATAGATATGTCCTGGTTTGAAAGATAGGTGCCTGCTAAGGAAGGCAGGAGCCTCCCTTGCAATGGAAAATGTAAACCTTCTCCCTCCAAATTATTATAATTTTGAAATTAAGGGGCTTTCAGGCAAAGATATGAGAATAGGAATAACAGTTCTTTACTAGTATGTATAAATAAAAAAAACGTACTACAACTTAATAGGAAAATTAAAATAGAATGCAGCAGTACAAAAAGACTGACAGTCAGAATACAACCTGACACCCTGTCAGTCAGGATGTTGCTAGACATCTGATTAAATGGTGGCTGCAGTTCTCCTGGAGTGACAGATGTGGTTCTGTTGAAGGAGTGATCCTGTAGAAGGGTGTAGTTTTCCTGTGAAGGTCCAGTGGTGATGAAGAAGAGTCTGGTCTTCCTCTGGGAATCCAGTGGAAAAAAGCTGCTTCTGGTGTTCCAAATCTCAGATTATATCCAAGGCAGGAATGCTTGGCTCTTCCGCCAGGTGGAGCATCTCACAATGGGATGATGCAATTTTATCAGTCATGCAGTGAAACTCAATGGCCCATTAACAGAAGACACTCCCCTGCAGTTATGAGAGCTGAATCATGGAAAAGATAAAGAACACTGCCCCGCCTAGTTTTAACAGATAGTAATAGAATACATACTTTTGGTTACATCTTGCATTGCAAGACAAGATGCAAGTAGTTTTCTTCTGTAAGAAGCAGATACTGGAAGATGAGTAGCTCTGATCCCTGGGAAGCAAATTCAGGACATTTTTTTGCTGAAAGGAGAGCTGCTGGTTTGCCATATTTGATTTTCAGTGTCCTGCTGAGGCAATAAATGTTCAGGACTCCTGGCACCATTATATGCTGCTGTGGCTTGAAGTTACTCTATCAGTAGCCATGCAAGGCATCTGAAAAGGATAACACAAAAGAGCTTTGCTTCCAGCAGGGAAAAGGATAAAAAGTAGAAAAATTAAAATATGCCATCCTGCTCTCAAGTTTTCCAGAAACTGGTGAGGCAAAATACAGTGGCAAAATTTACACTGGCTGCTAGCTCTGGGTGTGAGCAAGAGCTGAATCTGAACACAGACTTTTGTGTTGCTCGGCTGTGTACACGGTGGCCCTACTTCATCTGCACCAAGGCAGAGGGGCTTGCTGATGCTCCTGCATCTTTGACTGACTGACACTACAGCTACTTCTTCGGGCATCAGGGGAAGCTTGTGGCTCTTTTCACAGGTCAGAGATTGTTATTAAATGAACTTTGCCCTGCATGGTTCAGGAAATGTATGGATATTAATCACCTACATATTGTCCAGTATATGCCGAAGTAGTGGTTGTAGTCTGTAAAATATGCTACGCTAAGCCTTTCACATCCCATCAGCAATGTGTTTTCTTTTCAGGTCTCACTTCATGTGGTTCACGGGCAAAAAGTACTGTTTATACAAATGGGCTTTGTAGGAAAAGAAGGAAGGTCTGTCACTGTCCAAGTGCACGCACATGAGTAATACGGATTGTCCATGATTCATCTTTAGCTGTGAATGCTGCTAGCTAAAAACCATTATTTGTATTAATACATACTTTTCATGGATATGAGTCTAGTGCATGTGGGGATGATAGGTGCTATTGTAAGCAAAAGCTTGTGTTGTACTTGTACTGCCTTGCAGTTCACCTGGAGTCTGCTGAGACCTTTGTGTAATATCCTGAGTCATTGAAATATAAGCAGTTTTGGGTATAGATTCCCACTGTGTGGATGAGGCCCTCCTCTGAGTCCCAAGGCTGCTAGAAGGAATAACATTGGGTAACCTGTACATCACTTGTCTAGAACTGGAGTAATGCTTCCCTTCTCTGTTAAGTATACAGGGACCGCTAAGCTTAGAATAAAGAGAGAAATGCGGTTACAGCTGACATGACTAACGTTAGAAAATTATTCTTAAGAATATTCTTTCCCTCACCAAAAATTAAAAAACCTCAGGCCCTTGAGACAAAGACTTTGAAGTAACTTGGAAAATAACAAGAACTGCTCTGAGTGCTGGGCAACCCACCAAAAGTTCATAAGTTAATAAGAGTCAAGAAAGCATTACTGTAAGCAGCATTTCAGTTTGGGGACTTAAATTAAGCATATATTTTCCATAATGACAGAAATGCATGCCTAGGATTTAAAGAAAATGTGAAGAAGGTTGTGGGAATAGGGCATAGTAGGAAAAATTTCCCTATTATGCCTTGTGCTTCCCTGCGTACTAACAACACCACATCAACAGTAACATACAAGATGCTGAATTTGTCTTTCAGCAGCTGTGGAAGGTGTTTAGTCTGGGGTTGTGATTTATGGTTATTCTGATGGATAATATGGAATGGCCTGAGGGCACTGAGTAGTGAATGGCTCTTGGCACACTGGGGCAAACAATGCGTATACAGTTCAAGCTATGTATTTTTTCCCTCAAAAACAGGGTGTTTACTCCTCGGTTCCCAATTAATAGCAATCCTTCCTTAAGAAGGATTTCTCGTTCTCATGAAAGAATGGAGTTCATAGACTTCATCTTCTCTTTTTGTTGTTTATTTTAGGATTTTGGATGACTCTGTTATTGTACTACTGAATCAATCACACTGTTTAGTGCAGATAGCCTCATAATATCGTGTGCAATGAGGGACTGAATAGGGAATCAAGGCAAGAATTTGTGGTTAGATTGTTAGAGAAGAGTATCTGGAGCATCCTATTTTGAAATTGGATCACTTTTCCTTGCATTAGTTCATCCTGCTTAGTTGTAGAGAAGATAACAATCTACTAGCTCTATGGAAATCTTGCCAGAATTTCTAAAGATCTGTAGAGCATACTTCAATGTGTTCCTGATGATTTAATCTCTGCCTCAGCCAGACAAGCTTGTCCTATATTTTCAACTGATTTACAAGAGAACTGCTTTTGAGATGAATTATTTTTTTTATTGAATTGCTACTAAATCTATGTTTTTCAGAATTATAACTTGTGGGCTTTCTTCTCAATGAGTCAGTGGGTAATCATACCAAAGTGTGGAGATTTAATGATTTTTACTGGCACAACAAGAGACCTCTGTCTGAGCAGTGTAGGCACAAGATAACATTGATATTGAAAGTGAGTTTAGGTTCACCATTGAAGTATCGTAACATACTCTAGAAATCCATTTGCTTTTTCAAGATCAAGGCTTGAGAAAATTTGTCTGTCTGAGAAAATGCTTGTGAATACATATGTTACTGTGTATTGTTTAAAAGTTTGTGTCTTAATCCTGAAAAATGGCAGCGAATGATTCATATATGTGTAAATAATTCCTAGATCTACATAGTTTTGGGATAGAACACTGCTATGATCTTGCAAGCTGCTTTATTACTTTTTAATTAATTTATTTTCTCAGCTACTTAATCAAATGCTATTTCTAGCCTTGAAACAGGATAGGGGCTGGTGGAGGTTCACATTCATTTGACAGATCTAGCTTTTGTGGCTTTCTAGATGACAAATTAGTCTGACTTCTGCAGTGCTCTGGCAACAGTAGTGATCCAAATATAGTTGCCTGAATTCACAGGACTTTGTTTTCCTTAATGCTCTTCTTTTTCTGGGTCTTTGAAGACATCTGTCCATAATCTTTCCTACAGGTGTTCAGCTGTGGTCCCATCTGTAGAAAGACCACAGAAGGAGTTGCCTTGAGCTGTTCTACATCTTACCCATTCACAGTGTACTAGAGAGCATCTTTAAGAAGTACATTGACTGATATCTACGCCTGGTATTTGAATTAGTGTAAATGAGCTTTCAAAGGCATCAGCAATGCTTTAAGACTCCAGCACTCAGGATGTTATTCTGGCTTTTTATACCACCAGGGACATCTCTAACGTGAAAATGAAAAACTATTCATGTTATGCAGCCACTCAAAAGGAGTGGTGTAAAAACCAAGGGTGTGATACACATTTGCTTTTGTTTGATATTGGCCAATGTTTGGTCTTACATCCCAGCCTTCTGACACGTGTAGCTATTCACGTGTACATAGCACTATGGCTATGGCAGAACTGCCTCCTTTATTAAATTAATCCTGATGTTTATATCTGACAAAGCTGGAAACCTCTTCCAAATTATATTGCATCACATATATTTGAGACTTTTTTTCTTCACATTGTTCCAACATTATTTGCATAGTTCAATACCTGAGCTGTAGAAGCAAGTAGAAGCTTGGTCTCCACATGTGTCTCAGAGTCTGCTGTCTGCAGCCCCAACAGGTGAGTAAAGCAAAGAGGGTTCTATAGGAAATCTGTTATGGAAGTTTATGATTATTTTCATATTTTTTATATATGACAAAATCTTGGTTAATAAACAGACACATTTTATTTTAATTTTTTAAAACTAAGAATTCTGCTAAGTTTAAATGCTTCAGAGCTGAAATGTCTGTTACTTTAACTACTATGAGCTATTTTAAGTAATGTTTTTGTTATCAAGCATTTTCCAGTATTTGATTCCAGTAAAGGAATTTTTTGTAAAGAAACCGGCATTTTACAGCTCACCTGAAAATCTGTGTGAGTGTGCTCACTAAAAAAAAAAAAATCTCCTTAAGAGTATTAATATGTGAAATCTGTTGCTTAGATATATTTATTTATGTTAATTCAAGATTTGCTAGGAATGGAAATGAAATATTTAAAAAATAATAACTAAATCAAGACAACATTTTGTCAGAAGTATGAATTTCTTCTGATCACACAACAATAATAATGCATTTAAAGTTTGTTCTTCAATGGCTTTACGTCTTGGGGCCAAAGAAACATTTGACCTGTTGTCTATTGTGTGTCAAGGACAAACAGTTGAAAATGGTTGCCTTGGTTTGCTTGAGCCTCTTTCAGAATAAGAAAATCTATGGCTCAGCTACTGGTTCTTTGAACAAAAAAGTAGAGAAAATATGCTTAAACTGAAGTGTTCAGAAGTTGTTATGGTGACACATTAAACTAGTCAGTTCTGGCTTGGATCCAAAAAGAGTTAAAGATGTAACAACGGTGAGCTCCCATTTTGGAGCACTTCAAATCAAGCTTTCTGTGATCTGTAGTGGAGAAATATCCTTAAAATGAGGATGGGAATTTTCACAGTAAAACACAATACAAGATCTACATTGAAGTCGCTCATAAGGTAGGAAATGCCAAATTTAAGATGCTTGTGCAAACTTAGTTCCCTTCCTTTGCTGTGCTCTTTGTATGTTTTCCTTTATAGGATCACACTCGCCTCATGTAGCAGTTATGCAAAAATTTTTAAATGAGTGATTCAAGTGCTCCGAGGAAAGATGTCTCTTCCAGTACAGCAAGAATAGTTCAGGATGGGATTGAACAGTGCCTAAATATTACAGATAGAGCAATCTCCCTTGCACCCTTTTGAGGGAATTTATAGCAGAGCTGCTGAGTGCATAGAGGCACCAGTAGCATCTCTGTGACCATAAGGCATGTATGTGGATGTGCAGGCGTGCATAGATAAATGCCTATTTTTGCCAGTAATTTTTCAGTGTAAGGTGCATGAAACATGAGGCAATGTTGCAGACTGGTGTTTTTGTGAATGTACTGATACTGAGAGTATCACTTGCATGCCTGTGTGTGAGCATGTACCACATGGCTTGCTGGGAACCAAGCTTGTCACAGTGAATAGTAGTTCCTAGAGTAAACAATCTCTGAAACTGCACCCATCTTTTGCCTTGAGGAGCATAATTTTTTCATTTGAAAAATAAACCAACATATGAGCACCATGGATAATCATGACTGTAAGTGATTTGAGGAATTCTCTGCAATCCTGTGAGGCCAATTCTTATTTTCTTATTTCTCATTTCTGGCGTTCAGTCCGAATGACTGACCTGGTGAGTTGGATGTATCTCCTTTGACTGGAAAAATCTGTTATCTTAGAAAATGGACTTTTACACAACTGGAGTCACCTCTAAAAATGTGGTTGTTAAGAAAAATAGTAAAATAACTGAGAAATATTCACACTAAAACCTGTAAGCTGCTTGAGAGCAGCAGGAGTCCTGTAAGTTGCTCCATGTGCTATGCCATAAACCTTAGGACCACATTAGTGTCTGATCCCCTTATATGACTTGACTAAGCATCATCCCTATGAAATTGCCATAGAAATAAGATGGTAGCTACTCAGAAGGTAGCGGCAGTGGAGTGTCTTCTGCCGAGCAGGGGATTTAAGCACTCTTATAGGGCATCCTCATGGTAAAAGCATTTCCAAGGCGCAAGTACACAAGTTAAAATATGAAGTGAAATGCAAAGCCTTGCAGCTCCCGAGTACAGCACAGCCTACATGGGGAAAAAATGTATTGGGACTTCAGATCCTAAGGGAGTCAGTTCTGGTAATGCAAACTACGCATGGCTTTGGTTTTGTAATTCTGGCAGTTATTATTTAGATCCTAGAATATACTGGGCATAATTTCTGTCCAAAGTAGAATATTTTGGGGCAAAAAGAGTGTGGTTACAGGGTATGTCTGAAAGTTGAACTGCTGTGAAAGAAAGAGGGAGATTGAAAAAGCAGACATCCTTGACTTTGATGAATCACAGAATCACAGAATGAGCTGAGTTGGAAGGGACCCATAAGGACCCATAAGGATCATCATCGAGGCCAACTCCTGGCCCTTCACAGCACCACTCCCAAAAATCACACCATGTGCCTCAGAGTGTTGTCCCAATGCTTCTTGGATTCTGTCAGGTTTGGTGCTGTGACTGCTTCCCTGGGGACCCAGGGCACTGCTGATTCATATCCAACTTTTCCTCAACCAGGACCCCCAGGTCCCTTTCCATAGCATTGTTTCTCAGCCTCTCATCTCCCAGTCTTCCTGTACACCTGGGGTGCCTTGTCCCAGGTGCAGAATCTGGCACTTTCCCTTGTTGAACTTCATATGTTTGGTGATGGCCCAGATCTCTCATTTGTTGAATTCTCTCTTAACCCTCTGTGCCCAACATGTGAGTCAGTTGCTCACCCATTACATGATGTGTTTATTTGGCTGTGAGCTACACATTTTTGTTCAGAAGGCTCTTGTGAGAGACACTATCAAAAACTTTGCTGAAATCCAAAAAGATTANTTCCTCAACCAGGACCCCCAGGTCCCTTTCCATAGCATTGTTTCTCAGCCTCTCATCTCCCAGTCTTCCTGTACACCTGGGGTGCCTTGTCCCAGGTGCAGAATCTGGCACTTTCCCTTGTTGAACTTCATATGTTTGGTGATGGCCCAGATCTCTCATTTGTTGAATTCTCTCTTAACCCTCTGTGCCCAACATGTGAGTCAGTTGCTCACCCATTACATGATGTGTTTATTTGGCTGTGAGCTACACATTTTTGTTCAGAAGGCTCTTGTGAGAGACACTATCAAAAACTTTGCTGAAATCCAAAAAGATTACATCAACTAGTTTCCCTTCATCAGTTTGGTAGGTTACCTTGTCACAAAAGGAAATCAGTCTTGATAAGCAGGACTTTTCCCTCGTGGTTCAGAACTGATAACACTCCAGCCCAAACACATGTGATTTCCTCAGTTAGGTTCATCATATCCTCTCTTTTGAGGTCATATTAGAACACCTGAGACTGTGTGTCCATGGCTGATCAGGAATCAGTGCTCTCCTCTGTTCACACAGGGCAGGAGAGAAAGAGGATGAACAAAAAACCTGACTGTTTCTGTCTGCTGCAGCTCTCTGAGACCAAAGGGAAGGGACAGGACATGGAAAGAGTCTCAGTAAAGCAAAGGACTCAGCCTAAGATCCAGCATCTGGCAGAAAGCCCAAGTTTCAGATTTGTGAGAAACTGTCTGGGGGAGAGAAATATCTTTACACTAGATGTGAAACAGGAGGGCTGGAGGGAGGTTTGGAGAGGAGCCCAAGAATGAGCACAGCCTGCTGCAGTCAATGACTCTGGTCAGGGCCTCCCTTTTTCCACATGAAACTATTTCTATTGTCATTAAGTCTTAAAAAGTCATTGTGTATCTGGATGTGAACATGTGTGTGTGTGTTTGCAAAAGTGACATGTTTAGCTACATATATGACAACATGCCTTTGGTGGATTCAATGTAAAAATTAACTTGTTCTGTGCTTTTCTTTTTTTTTTTTTTTTTAAGGAAGGATAAAACAAAACCAGATTGAGCTTTTACACTTAAAGCCCTAAGAAAATCATAAAAGTGAATTATGGGGTGAGAATTACTCTTTAAAGGAAAGCTTTACACTGGAGTAAACTTGGAACACTTATACATAAAATATTACATATATTTATGTGTATAAAATCTGCTGAACTGGTCATTTTCTGACTATTATATAAACTTCATGCATTTCAGAAAGCAGACTTCCTTTCACAAAAAACAATTTGTTCTAGCTTCTATTATAAAGTAATAATCCCTGCGTATCAACACTTGATGCTATTGTCATAAGCTGTCTCCTCTGTGTGCTGTTTGGTTGAGTAATTTGTCTTTTGTAGATTGAGCTTAAAGCTCATTAGTCTAGCAAGCTAAAAGCATGATGTAAACGAGAAAAAGGAAAAAGATGAGGCTAGGAAAGGAGCACATACTCCAAACAAAGGACACAATTTTGGGGTGCAGAACTCTTCAAAACCACTCTATGTCCAAGAGAGAGTCTGGGTGAAGGAGACTGGGTGTGAGCAGATATAAAGATAGTGAGCTTCAAAATTTAGTCTTCTTGATATAAGCCAAAGTCCAGTGTTTAGAGTCAGCCTTCGAGATACCTCAAAAAAGGAAGTGGTTGAGGGTCCCCAGGGAAGGCAGCAAGCAGCAGCACAGAGCTGGTGACCAGAGAAGCACAGGGAAACCTCCCACAGGAGAGGCCCTGGGGCTGCCACCTGTGCCCCACCCTCCCCTGCACTCTCCATCAGCAGTGGGGTGACACTCCCAGGGATGTCCCAGAGGAGTGGTGAGTGGCAGCCACACACCTCAATATGACCCCATGGTGCAGAGGGACCTCCTTGGAGACAGTGGATTGACTTTGTCCAAAGTAACTGGGCTCATACAAGCACTGGACACAAAATAAGCAAACGGATCTAAGCAGATAAATGTCCTCTACTTTCCCCACAAGGAAGAAATGACAGATAATGAAAGAAAATGCAACAGTTATTAATGCTTTCACCCAGTAATGCCTAGATGTGCTCAGATACCATAATGACAAGGTCTTACAAAAGTCAGTGCAATGCAGAAGTAGCCTGCAAATATATTTATCTGGGACAAGTAGGTATTTCTTATCCTATCTGTAGAAATGTTAGCTATTTTTGCAGGTTGTCTAGTATTGATCTACTCCACAGTAATCCCAGTGAGTTCTCTTCCTGCAAACCCCCTGTTTGAAAGTTATGACTTGTTCTTGCAGAAATTATTACAAAATTAGCTAAAAAGCAGGTGAAGAACTGAGACTGTTCACAGAATTTTAATCTGTAGAAATGTTAATTCTTTTCTTGGCTGAAGCTGGAACAGAAGCTAAGCATTTCAGTGCCCTCAGAGAAATCCAGCATATATGATCTTCTCTAATTGCCTGCCAGGGAAAAGTTGTGGTTATGAAGCAATCACTGATCTGATCCCATAGTAGCTTTTCCTAAACACTCTGTTTAGGAAAAACTAAAAGAAAACACTCTGTTTTTTTCTCATTTGCTAAGTATTGCATTGTTTCAAAATGTCCTTTCCACAACAAGAATCAACACTGGATTAACAGAATCAAGGTCTATACCCTGGAATGACAGGAAAAAAATAGATGAAACATTTAATTGAATTGCAGATGTTATGTCTAGAAGAGTGAAATACTCTGAAAGTAATTGAGTAGTTTGCCATCTACACTAAGCAGAGATTTTTAAAACAAAATAGGTAAGGACAATGCAATTATGCAGAATTCAAATATCTGTGTTGAATGTTTCAAGTGGTATTGAGGAATACACATTTTTCTTAGATTTTAGAACTCAGTGGTATCTGTGAAAATATCTAATTATATTGCTGAAACCATCAGAAGAATGCAGAAGAAGCTCATTCCTCTTCCTCAGAGACATCTATAATAAATCATTAGTGGGATATTAAAAAATAGATTATAGTCATGGGAATAAGTGCTTTTCTTATTCAATAAAGGAATAAAAAGGGAAGATATTGAATTATGATCTATATCAATCCAATTGTATGCTTATTTAGTCAAAATAGAAAAACATCAAAATAATCTGATGTTGTTCAGTCTGACAGTATGATGTTGTTCAGTTCCTTGAACTTCACAGAATTTTAAACATTTGTTGGATAGAAAAAGAAAAAATCATTTTTTTGAGTATTTGTAATATGGAAGCTAAAAAATATATTTTCTAGTTTTGTAATACAAGCAGTTACTCTGAACTCTGAGAAAGGATGATTGTGTGGAGTTAGAAATACATTATCAAATTTTAACTTCTCAGGTAGGAAGAAATATAGAATTGTAGATGTTATATTAAACCATTCATCTTACCATTCATTTACATTTCAGCTTGCAGCACAGAAGTCTGAATAACTAAGAAGATTTTAATTAAATCAAAGGGCAAAGCATGACAATTTAATGACCTGATATAAAACCTCATATGTTTCCATTGGCCCCAGGAATTTTCTTGAAAGGAAAGCAGTGTGAGTTAGATTTTCCAGTCTATGTGGGCTTGGGCAGCCTGTTCCCAGGAGACAAGACTAGGAGTCAGGCTTTGTTCCCTACTGGCGCTCAAGCCCCATCCAAATTGCCTTAATTCTGCATCAAGTAGATACTGCAATTATATTAATTACGCAAACATCCCAAATTGATTTTTAAAGTTATCTTCTTTGATCGACTGTGGTAGAGCCTTGCTTAGGCAGTCACATTTTCATTGAAAATCAATGTGGCAAGTCTTGATCTTCCCTGGTTTTGAAAACAAAGCAAATGATTATTTATCCCCTCTTTCCCGTTCACAGTGAAACCATCTCTGTGATTTGATTCTAGCTTGAGCTGATAGCACACCAATCTTCCTGACACAGTAAGAGGGAAAGATATTTGGATCACTGCTATGGCTTGGCAGGAGCTATTGATGGGATGCCTGCACTTTGTCAGATGGCTCGGGAAATTCCACAGCCGATACTCAAAGCTCTAGGTCAGGCAGGGATTTCCAACCCCTGATAAGTGTGAAGTTCATGAGAAGCCAGCCACCCTACATTTTCTGCATCTAGTGGCTGTGTCAAGGCTTTCATGACATATTCTGGTGATCAGAGCTCCACTTAAATCCAGACATAATTATGACAGTATGAGTAGTGAACTCGTGGGCAATTCTACTATCTTTCTCTTATTGAAAAGGAGATTGAGGCCCCTTACTAAATGTGGTGTAGTAGCTGAAGCTGATGTAGAAAATGTTACTCAAATACTTGAATATATGGTTATGCATTGAAATGAATAATATGAAGATGATTCAGAAATTGTTTCATAAAATTTAGTGATTTGCTCTTCTCTTCAAAAAGTAAAAAAATGCAGATAACACAGGTAGCTGGGAAACTCTTCAAGAAATATTTTATTTCCTTAAGAAAAATGAATTACAAGTGAGGACCTTGTGAAGTTTTACTGTATTCGAAATATACCTGGAACTGCTCCAATTATTGATTATCCTCTAAGTGGATTGATGATCCTCTAAACTTTTGCTTAAACTAATTATCTGAGGTTTCATTGGAGAATGTAGGTTATGTTGTAGGAAAACATTTTCAATTATCAGCATATCCTAATAGTAAAGGAATAACTATCTGGGAAAGTTTTAGACTCTCCTCTAATAAAAAACTTTAGAAATATGTTTCACAAATTTTTCTCAGATGTCTTCTCTGAATATTAGTTCTTCAGCACAGGAGAAAGTCGGATTCAGACCTTACTTTCCTCTGGCTTCAGGATTCTAAAGGAAAAGGCCAATATTACCCAGGAGTCTATATTGGATGGACATAAACATCCTTTCTACTATTTAAATCTTTTTATATTTTATGAGTTTATCTCAGACATAAAGACAAGGGTTCAGATCCAATGATGTTTATTTGAAGAATATTGCTTTATCCTGTTATTTTATTGGCTTGTTTAGACTCCTCCATGCATTACTCTATTATTTTATTGGGTTATTCAGACTCTCACAATGAATCATTTTCTTAGCTTAAATAAGTCAATCCCATCTGGAGCTGGTCAGAATATTTTCAGTGAAATGAAATATGTCACTTCATCAAAGCCAAAATGTTGTATCAACATATCAGTTTTGACAAACATTTCTTGAGAAAGTTTTTGCCTGGGGTTCCCTTGTCACTTAGAGCCAGAGGAGAAAGAACTTGAGCCGAAAAGATCAGGTTTTATATCCAGAAACAGACATTTCATAACAATTTCCATTTGCAAAAATGTTTGAGGGGGTTATTTTCATTCCTCTGAATAGTGAAAACAAATTCTGAAACCTTGAAATTTAGAGCAAAATGGAATCCGTGTCCTCTGAACAGCTTTAATTACAGCTGAGCATACAAAATGCTGATTCAGTAGCTCATATTTAGAGGATTTAGGTATACCAAAAGGCAGAAAATCAGCAAACCATAAGAAAAGTGGCTGTATATTGATAGCTGGCTTCTTTTTCCTTGGAATAACATTTATTTGCCAAGCAGCATGTAAACATGACTGAAGCTGACTCCTGCCACAAAGATCTTCACAGAGCGTGCATGATAACACACTCTGTCCTTCACTCCAAAGTTTAGTAAAGTGCATAGCAAATCCTTCTTAAATTATGTAGGATACAGATTGGATCCTAAGTGTTTAGAGGAACACTCAAAATATGTTTTCTTTAGCTCATTAAAATTTGTGAAAACTTCAGTTATTCTGTCATAGTTAAAACGTTTTGATTGCTCCAAGGGAAAAAGTCCAAAATTGCTTGTATCAGCTGGAACAGGAGGCTCCAGTGCATGAATGAAGCTCCATAGCTGCTAGATTGCATGCTGGAAGAAATGGACACTGTACATGACTGTAGGAACAGGGTAGGTACAGCGGTGATATAAACTGCCCTTGTCTTCTGTGATCAATATTTTATAGACATTTTTCTGTAATCCCTTCTTAGCCATTAGAAAATGGTCTTGCAGTATATTTTTTTAATTAGTTATTATGAAACAGGGCAACACCTGTAGCTGGAACACACATGGTGGTATTTTCAAAATGAAGACAAAGTATTGCAACAAAAAGAGATGCTGAAGTTCTGCCATATGAAGCTAAGCCTGTAAAAAAGAGGGGGTTAAAAAAGACTTTCTGAACTGAACCTTGAGAAAGATAATTTTCTTCAAACATGAAGGAGCCACACTTCACTTAGTGAAGAAGCCTGAAGTATGTCTTCCGTTTCTCACAAAAAATATTCATAGCATTATTCATGGTCACATGTGTACAGCAGTGTGTGTGTCCTCTCCACGTGCACAGACTGGCGTTACCAGGGGTAGGAGCTGCCCCAGGGAAGGCAGTGCTGAGGCCGAGACCCTCCTTGGCGAGGAGGAGCCTTACCAGAATAACAATACCACTGCACCTGCCCTGCCTTCTTCTCCATGCCTGGGTTATACAAAAAACTGCTGAGAGGCAGCAGAACCAATGTGTGAGAAGAGGCTGTTAAGGAAAAAATATTCAACAGAGATTGATTTCAGGAAAGGGAGTACTAATGCTGCACAAAGCCAGATGTGTGACCACATATACACATGTGAGATTGTTCCTCTTATTCTCTAAGAGTGGAGTAATCCTGTGTATCAGTAGAAATCATACTGCAACACAGGCAGTAATTTTTCTGTAGAGAATTTGTTTAATCAGTTTACAGAAATATTAAAGCATAAACTGCATTTTTTCAGTAACCATTTTTTTGTGAAACATATTACTGAATGAATTCTCTGCAAACAAGAAGAAAAATCAACTCTGATTTTTGTCCCCTTGCAGTTCACCTTTAACTAAGAAGGTTCATTTTTCTTAAGCTTTTTTAAAGCATAATTTCAGATTTTAAGGGGTCTGGAAGACCCCATTTTATCTGTAGAGCAAATGGTACTATACTGTGATAAGACTTGAAAGTGAAATCTGAAAAACAGAAAGGAGATGAGATTAAGGATTTTATTTCAGTTGGTACATGGATTAGTTTCAATGTATTTATGGCTGTTTTTTGCAATTACAGAGCCAACTGCACTGACGTCTTTGACGGTGATTTAGTGGTACCTATTGCCAAACCACATCACTGAGAGCTCTGGTAAGGCTTCAGAAGCCTTAACAGAGAGTGTGCACACTGTTGGCAGTCTCAGCCTAAAAGCCAGAGATAAACAGAATAGAAACCAATGTACAGCTTCACCTTCTGGCTCTGTAGAAATCAACAACCTTATACTGTGTTTTTGGTCTATTTCGTAATACATAGAAATAAAATCACAGCTGTTACCTTGTCTGAGACTTATATATCTACTGCTGAGTGAGAGGATAATTCTTGTTTCTTACATATGCCACTGCATTACTTCTGATTGCTTCTTTTTAAACTAAGTTGCTAAAAATACATTTATTTTCTGATTCAAAGCAACAGTGAATAATTTTCATTAAACACTCCCATAGAAGAAAAGAGATAAAATCTTGATGCAGCTGGCAGAATATACAAGATAAAGTATTTTTTAAAAGGAATAATTAAGAAAAAGATCATACTTGCTAGATTAATTGAATAAGACCCTTTAATACAGCTGAAAGTCTATGACTCAGTGAAAAAGGAAACCTGAATTTTAAATATTAAGGATAACATCTATCTTTGCCTAGATCTGGACATTATTGGTGCTCTCCATAAATCATCCTCTTTTTAATTTAATATGAGCATCTGTAAGGTCCAGAGATAAATTAATTGCTGCCAGATTTAAATAATACGCTTGGTTTCAGGCATTTCCTGGGGATTAATGACAGGTTAGGGGAAGCCAAGGGCCTAAAGTTCAGCCAGAAACCATTAACCTCAGGTTATCATTAACCTCAGGAAACACCCCATGTCTCAGCCTTGTCTGTTCCTAGAGAATGGAAATAAAAAGCACAATGCCATGTATTTCTTGTAAGGGTTAACACCATTCCAGTTGGTACATACAGAGAATTTTAACAGCCCATGTTCTGCCTGGTTAAATGACATGAAAAAAACATGTGCATCCACTTGGCGTATCATGGCTCCTCCCAAAGGAAGCGTTTCATGCTCTAAATGATATGTTGCGTGGATGACTTTTTTGGGGGAGCCCAAATATAAAAACCTGTAAGTCCATGGAAGCCGAGGTGTATGTTAGCATGGGGTTGGTTGACAGTTTGAGGTCAACACTTGGCTTGCAAATGCGCCTTGGCTGGGTGTGAGGAGTACATCTTCTGGTCTCTTCATTGCTGTCCTCAGCTGTTGTACAGCACAATTTGGGTACAGGGAAGCGAGCCTCATGTTTCTTAATTTAAGTAGTACAAAATTGTGTCTGGAGGAAAATTTCAGAGTTCCCAATTCAACTTATTAAGAGCCAAGTTTTGACCTACTTTCAGATTGCAGAGACCTCAGGAGACATAGTATCTGGATACAGAAAATAAGAACAATATTTCTAAGAAAGATTTTTTACATTTTTCAGCCTGAAGGTTTCCAAGAGTTTTATGAGCATATATTAATTAACACCCACAACATTCCTGTGAGATATGTGATAGCCCCACTCTGTGGTAGTAATGGCATCAGAGATGACACCAGAGGAAATCTGGGGAGGGAGGAAAGGATGGCACCACACAGGGACTCTAAGAGGGCTCTGAGAATTGCCACTTTTCCCTCATCTCTGCTGTGAACATGGGGCATACTACGGGCTCTGTATACACAGACAGGGGAATTGGGAGCTGAGGCTAATGCTGTGTGTACTTGTAAAAGTATCACGGTGAGTTACTGTTCTTATTAAAAAGAAGGGACCAAGTTAATCTGAGCTAATTTCAAAACATACTCCAGTGTGTGCTGGAGAGAATGAAGAAACTTCTGGTGAGCCTATGGTGGTTTACAGGTGTTGGTCTAATGAGTATTCAGGCTATGGACTGGTTCAGCTGGACTGTAGCAGCTACTTGTATGTGCAGTGTGTTTTGGATGCATCTTTCTAAGCACCAAATTCACTTACTTAATGTCAACCATGCACAAGTGGGTGTCTAGCTTGAGCTAGACACTTAGGCTTCCTCTACAGTTAATACAATGCCTTTCATAGTTTTAAAATAAGTGTCTAAATACTTCCTGACTTTAGAAATGCCCAGCTTTTCACATCAATTTTAGTGTGGGATTCTGAAAGACCATTTTTTTTTAATAGTGCAGCATAGCTGGGGTGAATGTGAGAACAGGAGAAAGACTGGATATTCTCCGTAAAGGGACAGAAAAATGTCCTACTGGCTAACAACTGTGTGAGCACTGTTGGTTTGGGGACTGGGCAAATAATCTATATTTACTCCCAAGCACAAGGTTGCCTTAGGCAGCTAAAAGGCCACAAGCTTATGTTGGCTTCATGGAGATGATGGATGAGTGCAGAGAGATACATTGGGAACAACACTTGCAGCACATATTAATCTTACTACAACTTGGTATGCTGACAGGGCTGCTCTTTGTTTTCTGATCTGTTCATCTGGGTTTATTTCAATGTTCATTTTTTTGGATAGTTTTACATGCACAAATCTGTAGTATTGTACATAGCTAGACAGTTTTGTTTCTGCTTTTCATTATTATGCAACTTCTCTAAATGTTACTTCTCTAAAGTGTGTTTTAATATATAAATCTTTAACTACTTATTGTTTTTGTAGACTACCTGTAACTTTTTATTTTTTCTTTTCATCTCCATATCTTCTTATTATCATATTTTATATGCTTCTGTTGCCAGGCTTCTTTAATTCTGCTAGTGGCAAAACCCACTCCTCTAAACTTGTGACAATTCTGCAGATAACTGTATCACACTTTTATATGGATTTCAAATGTTTAAGAGAAATGATACAGCTGTCTCTGAAAGCACATCAGGTCAAAATTGTGGCCGAATGACAGCAGCATGACAGGAAAAGTGCTCCCTTGGAAGCTGGTTACAGAGGAATTTTCTAAAGAAAGAAAACGCCAAATGTAGAGCACACAACATATTTCCAGAAGCAGGCAGGACAAAAAAAGGATTAAACTTAACTAAATCTCTCTCCCAGTTTAATCCACAGTTGGCTGCAAAGAAACATCATTAGGCCACACAAAATACAATAGAGGGAGAATTAGAGTCTGACTTTCATGTGGGCTGGTAGGATAAAGTATCTCAGATTTACTACAGTTTGTAAATCATATGCCCTATATAGTTTTGATTTCTGTAAATCTTGCTCTACCTCAGCTTTACTGAATGGAAGGAGAAGAAATTCACACTGTTTTCTGCTTGTGTACAAGGAAGGAATGTGAAAATTCCTAATTATATCAAATATCATCTCCCCTTTCTGACCTTTAGTGCTATTGGAACTGCTCACTTTTGCAGTTGATCCTGTTTTGAACACTGCTCATGCAAGTCTTACAGATGCAGGTGTTGCTAATCTAAGACAAATGTCTTCTCCTGTATTTCCCAGAGTGGATAATGTCTCAAGGTGTGAGGCTATTTCCCAGCTTTTGGAATATAGACAAAAGCTCTACTGTGTAAGCAAGGTGGGGAGAGCAAGCAAGAAGGCACAAGAGCAGGGATGGCTAACATTTTAATGGTCTTTGATCACTTTTTTTCCAAGCCTCACATTTGGATGTAGAGTAATAGCTGTGCAATAGCACCATCCCTCAGATGAAGTCACCAGCCCAGTCTGGTCCTATACTTCTCCCTCTTAATTCTTCCTCATACAGAAGAGTGTTCTGATATGTTTGACCTTCTGGAAACCCCTGCTCTTGTGGATTGGGTCAAACAGCCTTTGGGCTGGAGAAGGGTCATGCCTGTGTGGATGGTGTGTCATGGAAAGAGTTGGAGGTCCTTCACTCCCAGAGACATGGGAAAATAAATCCCTTTTTGAGCAAATGGAGAGCAGAGATACATCTGAAATTATATTTATATAGAAAATATAGATCTTTCATTGAAAAGAGACACTTCCAAATCCAGCATCTGATTCCTAAATCAAAAAGTGGTTAAAACTTTGTGGTAATTTTTTTGAGATGATGATTTGGGAATGATTTTATAATTTTCTTATTTTAATTCCTTATACCTAAAATGTGCAATTTATGTCTACTTTGTATACATGCATATATATAACATACTTACAATATGCATTCCCTCTAAAATAATACTCACAATCATTCTTAATTCCTATGATAGCAATAGCATAGAAACATACAAGTAAATTAACATATTAGTGAATTTCAAAGGTACTGATTCTCAGAAAGGGAAGATACATTGTCGTTCGTTTCTACCCAGGTCAAACAAGTTATATAAAACACCAAATATAGTTTACAGAATGAACCGGATACAAGTAGTCTAGTATGCCAGGTTCATGCATCTTTATTTCAATTGTCTAGAACTAAAAGCGAAAGTATACACTATATCATTAAAAATAAATGGAGGTTATAATTGCTTAAAAGATTATAGCATAAAATTTGCATGACTGATGTGCTGCAAAATACAAGAGGGATTTGCTGTACGGAATTTAATGTTGCTTTGCTTGACGGTGCAGCTTGCATTTAGGCATATCAAGAAACAAGATCATTTAATGGTTTATTCATTCTGTTTAACAGAATATATCCATGGCCCATCATCCACACATTCACCTGCTGTCAGATGCTGTTGAGCTCTGTAATGAACAGCTGTGGAAAGAGCAAAAAATGTACAGCAACCTCTGGCTATTTGCATTTAAGATATTTAGTTCTGTGTGAGAAGAATGACATGTAATCAACTAGACACAAGGGTAAAAATAGAAGATTCCAATTTTGCCTACTGTTTTCATCTTCCCTTAGATATGGTTACAAAATTAGTGAATAATTTGCATTTTGACTTTCAGAACAACGTGCAATTTTTGTAGGGCAAAAGGTTAGATTCTGTCTGTCCTGTTTCCAAGGAGTAATTGGAGAAGGAAAGTTCTTTTCAGTGTACACCACGGGAACAGGGCCTGATCTGTACTGGCAGTACATAAAGTCTCATTTACAGGTTGGTAATAGCGAGCAATGCCAACACGGCAGGGGCAGCACCTTGATAAAGAAGCAGATTGAAATAGCAGTGTACTAACCATTGGAGTTGTACTGTGTTGATAATGGCCTCTCCTGAACGAGGTGGGACACCTATTAAAATCTGCAGGAGGCATTGTGCTGTGACTATCAGAGCATCCCTGCTTGACGTGGGATTGCAGCTCTCTTACCTCTGTGGTGCATTCAGATTGTCCAAGCTGTCCTTGAAAATGATAGACTGATTTCTCTGAAGGCCTTGAGTGACTTCTCAGAGCCTGAAAGTGCTCCAGGCTCCCCTGGATGCCACTGGAACCTGGAAGCCAAACCAGGCCCCCCAGAATGCAGGAAAATAGGAGACAGCGAGGTGCAGGATCCCATCTGTGAGTCCTGCGACTGGAAGCTGAACAATAAGTAAGTCTGTTCTCAGATAATATTCTCATAGAAGTTGCCAGGCATCCATCAATTGGAAAAATATGAGGACTCATTTGATACCAATAGCTTTGTTTTCTGCCTTATCCTCAAGTCAGAAAATTGTATTTTAAAGCTTATTTCCTGGAAACAACAGGAACATTTAGTTCTCCAGTCATAGTCAGTAAAATCTGGCCAAGGGAAATACATCCAAACTTTTCCAAATAATAACCAAAGATTCTTTAGTTGTGTGCTTTTAAAGTTTCTTCTCACCTTGAGAGTAGTAGTATATAATACATGGAAATAATGAAAAAGACACTAAGACAGTGGTGTTCCATGAGCTAATTTGCAGGAGACCATACGACTTTGATGGTTGGAAAAACAAAAAGATTACACTGGAAGCTTTGTAAATATTAGGTGTAGCTTCTCAAATACATTTGAACCAGTCAAAACAATGGCTAAATAATTCTGAGAATCTGCAATAAAAATATCAGCTATGACAGAGCATTTATGGCTTTGCCAAGTAGCAAAAGAACCAGTATGATCTGAGAGTTAAAAGCACAATAAAAAAGGTGGAATAGTCATCTTCCTGCAGTCACTTACACCAAAATGCCTTCATTTATAAAAAATAAATTTTTATACAGACCTAGAGTATATAGAGAAAATCAACTGTTTTGAAAAACAATTGAAATAATTCTCTCATTAGTTGTTAAACCAGGTTACTCTGAGCATTCTGGTAGACACTGCAAGCATGAGCAGAACTGCATGGATTGGAAAGGTGATTTTCAGAATGAGTTGTCACACTGTTCCCAGCCTGTGATCTGTAAAGAGAAAAGCCGGAAAGCTTTTTGACATAGAATCACAACAGCAGTGTGTCTTTTCCTCTGTGGTGTGATGCTGAGTGGAACTGAGTCAGAGTGAGCATCAGTCAGCACCA
The DNA here is from genome assembly GCA_013399915.1 of Illadopsis cleaveri. Taxonomy (NCBI): domain Eukaryota; kingdom Metazoa; phylum Chordata; class Aves; order Passeriformes; family Timaliidae; genus Illadopsis; species Illadopsis cleaveri. Next base: position 368,104 of record VXBB01023386.1, read on the forward strand.
GCAAGGCTGAGGAAAAAGAGGGATGGGGACTGAAAGACATTTCACGCAAAACACGATTTCCTTCCTTTGCAGGCTCCACGCACAGCAAGAGAGTCCTGCAGTCCTGCTGCATTCCCTGGCCATACACTGATGATTGCACCCTCTCCTTTCTGAAGCATGGAGACAACCTGAAGAATTTCTTCTGTCACGGACATCCTGAGCCAGGCACAGCAGTCACCAGGTCATGGGCACTTGTGTCCTCTGCCTCATTGCCCCATGCCCAAAGCACATGGTTCCAAACTGAAGTTTGAACATCTGGACATCCTCCTCCTGTCACAGGACACTTTCTCCTGGCTGACAGACCAGACATATCCTTCACTATGTGAGAGAATAAGATGCTGCCTGTTATGTTAGAAAAAAGATCTATAGAAAGTTGTGTAACATGGGAGGATAATCAGAAGGAAGAACGTAGGAATAGTTGCCTGATACTTCAGCAAATTACAGAGCCTGAGAATCACTCAGTCTGTCAGGGTAAGAGAAAAAGGCTAGACATTAACTATCTTACATGCAGGAAATTACCACAATTAAATCAAAAGGTCTTTTTTAGTGTAAGGTAACATGAGAGGATATGGATATAGAAGTGACTCACTCAGTAGCCCCATCAGATCAAACAATTTAAACTTCAGATATTCCATAAGATTAGGCTCAGACTATTTCTGGCTACAAAGACGGAAAAGCTAGAGAAATGGCAAGAACTGTTAAAATGTTAGTTTCTATAAACAGTTTGATATCCAAGTTAACAAAAAGTGCCTGCTAGCTTTGCTCCCAAACACAACAGCAACCCAGAGCAGAGCTGCGATTTAGGGGTTTTTGCACCACTCTTCTGTCCCCAGCACAGCCCCCAGGACCCAGGCCCACATTCACAGCCTTAGGCTCGGAGATGGAAGGAGGCAGAAACTGCATAGTGTTCAGCAACATGAACATTTGCAAACTAAACCAGAAACAAACCTTGTCTCTCAGGCTGAGAAACCCACAAAAGCAAAGAAATAAACTCACATGGAAACTGGAACCATATTCCAGCCCCAATGGTTCCTTTGGATGATTTTCCTTTTATGAGCACAAAGGTCAGGAAATCAGCCTGGATTCCAGCTGCTGCTCAAAATATCAATGCTCCTGTTTCTCCAGCTCAGACAGTTAATGCTGCTTAAATATCCCTCTTTGAGAGTGCAATTGGTTTCTTGTCTGGATTAGAAATTGAACATGAGCTGTGTGCCTCATCTCCATCAAAGCCATTCTTCTCTCCATCACCCTTGTTCTCAGGGCCTAGGGAATTATCAATTGACTGCTAGTGGAGAAACATCCATGCACACGGGCCCACTCTGTGCATGGTGCTCCCCTTGCATACCCTGTCACACCCGCTTTTGTTTAAACATTTGTAGACTGAAACATTCTGTTGAGCCCTGTTCTGTGGGAGAACATATTTGTGAGACAAAGCAATGCTGTGGTCTACCAGGAGGTCTATGACTCTCTCGGTGAATTATTCACTACTTTGCTGTGGTCTACATGCCAGGTCACCCGTGTTCACAGTGGAGAATGAAGCATTATTCATTATCAGCCTTTGGTTTTTCTCTTCTAGGAGGTTGTTCCCCCACCCCTGTTGCCCTTTCAGGTTTTAACAAGACATTGCATTCTTTCAGACTTCCCCTGGGCAGCAGTTTTTGCACTTGCAGAGGTACAGCAATAAGAGAAGGAAAGCCAGAGCAGCTGTAAATTGTAGCAGTTAATGTCAAATTGATGGGGCAGTGATCAAATGAAGTTCATAACCACAGAATGCAACCTCAGGGTGGAATGCTGTTTCAAAGATTGCTAATGACAGGGTTATAAAATCATAAAATAGAAAGTTTTTTCCACTGTGAATGTTTGAAAGAATTTATTTGGCTGACCATAGGTGTTAGCAGTGTTAGGGTCAGGCTTTTATATGACATTTAGCACAATTGCTAATCAATGAAGGGACTGACCAGTCCATTTTGAACTGAGGGAACAACACCTGCATTATGTTGCTATTCTTGGACACCCTTGTCTTTACGTCTTAGTATGGTACTGTTTAATTAGAAACTGCTGATACAGAGGGAGAGCAAATGTTGGCTAAAAAGAGCAGTTTCGGGGTTTTCAAATCTGCCTTTTAAGCATCAGCATTCAAGAAACCAAAGCAGTAGGGAACGTTAGCACAAGGGAAAACATTTACAGCTCATCAAAGCTGGACAGTACACAGCTGTGCCCAGCTGCACTCTCCAACTACAGTGCTAGAAAAGTCTGAGAGAGGAAAAAAGAGGCAAGAACAGGAAAATATCATAAGATAAATGGGCATGGAAAATATTGAAGACATCCCAATGCAATTTATACATGGAAGAAAAATGAACAATGCAAAAGAGACATATGCATTTATAGATGGATCCTTCTGTATTTTCAGATTTATTTACTTATTTATTTTTCTGATTTCTGCTTCAGTTGTTGGGACTAATCTGTCATGTGATTTATTATGCTTTCTTTACCCATTTGTGCTTAGCTTAGTCAAAAAAGAGTAAAGCCAGAAAAAATACCTAACTTGAAACTGGCTTATTTTCTCCTCATGCTGGAATATGGAAAAGGGTGTAGCCCACTTTAAAAACTATGTTTGGTTAGAGAGGGCTTAACATTCTCAGATTCACACAGAGCTTCCAACCATGGCTTCCCTGCTAGAGTTGCCAGCCTTGTGATGAGCCTTAAGATGTGTTACCTGAGTTCCTGTAAGTCCACACCCCACAGAAATGTGGCTGGTCTCTTTGAACAGTCACCATGTTCATCAAAGATGCAGGCTCAAAGCAATTTCTGGTATCATTCATTACATTCAGCTGTATAATTTCTGATGTGATGGAGGACCTTGCCAAACAGTAATTTTTTTTTCACTTCCACTTTTGTTGCTGCTTCCCTATTTCCCACTCACTGGCCCTTCACAGCTGGGTTCAAAGGCTGAAAGACACCTAGTAAGTAGAAGACGGTAAGGTACTGCGTCACCCTGAAGCTCCCTAATCACTTTCTTTCCTGATCCCAAAGGCATCAAAACCCCTCATCTTTTGTAGTTTGTGCCCCTTTGAATTGGATAACAATCATCTCACAAATTGCACCCTTCAGAAATGTAGCTTCCAGTGTCAAGATTCAGTTCTTTAAAGGTATTCAAGTCTTGAAATATTTTCAAGTCCTTAAAGCATTTTAGGTAAGTTCAGATGCTGCAGACATACCCTTGTGGGCTTTGCATTGCCTAAGCAGTACTCCTGATGGCCCATCAGGTCCAGAGGGTTCCTGTGCAAATTCCATCAGATATTTGTTTTTTCAAGCTAGGTATTCACATAAGGGAAGAAAAACCACAACCCCACTTTTCTCCATTAGTATGTGGTATTGGACATCTGGCTTCTGTGTTGAGAACATAATACAGATGTTCTGCTGTGGAGGTCTACTTTGGTTGCTAACAATCATTTACAATGCTTATTAAGAAACAGACCATGGTGAGTCAGCAAATAATCCAGGGCCAGGTGAAAGCAGCTGGATGGGAGTGAGCTATGTACCATCTCTTGAAACAATACAATCAATGCTAAATTAGTTATTGGTCATTAGGCCAATTTTGTACTGTGGATGCACTGTAGAAATGGACTTGGGAGAACCACTGCATTGAGAGACACAGAGATATGTAACCTGGTTGTGATTTTTGGGAATAGAAGGCAGCAGATTCCTTTAGTGTGGAATCTGGAGAGTATTCTGCTTCTGGTAAGTAATTTATGCCTTGGCAAAAAATGCTTGAGTCTACAGCATCAATGACAATAGCAAGCAGCCTGTTGCACCTTTCCAAAACAACTGCCACTGCTGGTGATGTTCTCACAATAGTGACCCCTAAAATAGATTAAAATGTTGATGTAAGAAGTATCCTTCTGCTTGTAAATAATATTCCACTATTAATATTGCATTGAGATGAGTGAGTGTAGGTCACATAACAAAGCTGCTGTTTTCACAGTGTTTGCAACATCAGAGAACTTACATTGGCTACCTGGCATTTTCTTTTAATGTTAATTATGCTAATGATTTTAATTTGCTCAAAATGAAAGCTTTGATTTCTGGAGCAAGAATAAGGTGCTGATTTAGAAAGGAGAACAATTATGTTGAAGCATTTGAAATAATAGTGTGGCATTATGAGCAACCCTGATAGAAATCCTAAGAAGCAAAGCAATTTCAAATGGACAGTGCAGCCCCTGGCTTACTGAAAAGTGACATACTGGATAAAGAATGTCTAAATTTTTGTGTTTGTTTTTCAAGAAAGGTCTTCAATTTAGTGTCAGCAGCAGACCTGTTGTTTCTTAAATGCTGTGGTTTGTGAATAATCTGGTAAGAATTTTATCAAGTCATTCATCTCATGCTATGTGAGCACAGAAACTTGGAGTCTTGCAATCTCTGAATGAAAGCATTTCCTAGAGAACATCTTACTTATTGCTGGTTGTCAGGTGACAGGACCAGAGGCAATGGGCACAAACTGAAACATGGGAGGTTTCCTCTGAACATCAGAAAACACTTTTTCACTGTGAGGGTGACTAAGCAATGGCATGGGTTGCCCAGGGATGTTGTGGAGTCTCCACAATATGTCTCCTTAGTCATATTCAAAAGCTATCTGGATATGATCCTGAGCAACCTGCTTTAGGTGTCCCTGCCTGTGCATGGGGGATTGGACCAGATGACCTCCCTAAGATCCATTTCAGCCCCAACTATTCCATGATAATGGGATTCTGTCTTGTCCTTTAGGTTGGTTTTCAAGACCCTTTATTACCACAATGTCCATGCCGAAATGCTGGCTGATGGGAGGTGCTTACTGATGTTACTGGGACCTCTTGTTTCTCTTCTTAAGAGACTGCCCAAGTTGCTGTAAGTCAAATTGTCTTGTCACGTGACCTTCCTTTTTCCCTGACCTCTTTCCCTTCCAAGACCTCTTTGCTTGTACCAGCTTGTCACATTTTATTTAGATATCCTAAAATATTCTGGAAAGGACCTATTTCTCAGATCATGTTTGTATAGGAGGTAGAACTGGATGCCTCTACTCTGAGGAGCTACTCTCAGAAGAGACAATGCTCTTACTAAATGCCACCCTGCTGGCCACAGACCTGAAACCAAATATCTTTGCTAATTAAATGTAGATCTTCAACTTTTTCACTTTTTCTCTTTTGCCAAAAAAAAAAAAAAAGAAATTAATCTAGCCTTTTGTAAAGGCATGTGACTCAGCCGTGCTAAATTAGGGTCAGGTTGTGCCTCCTAGTCATGTTACATCAGGAATCACAGGGACAAACGTTTTTTCATGGCTTAGAGGCTATAGGAGTACTCATGGAGTATAGCATGAGTAATGAAAGTAAAGCCATGTTAAAAAGCTCCCTCATGTTATTACTTGGCAGTTCATTAAGATATACCTTGTTTACCTGCTGCAGCCTTCGCACCAGATTTAGCTCTCTGCAGGAATCTGAAGGCATTTAGTGTGCAGAAGCTGTGAATTGCAATGAAAAACAAAACACTTCTGTTTCACAGTTTTGTGAAAAGCAAGGTAATTAAACAGTGACTGAGAGCCTGCTCATCCCTTCCAGATTTTTCCCCAGGCAGATAAAAGTGTGGAACAGAAAAGCAGAAAAACAGATCTGATGATCTTTACTTACTGACAGGCTGGGAAACACAGTACATTTCCTCTTCAGCTCTTTGGGCTTTCTATGAAAACTTATAATCTCTTTTGGCTTGTTAACCACTGCTGAAGCAGGCCAGAACTCATTTGCATTCTTGTATTGCTCAGTGACCACCCAGTGATGTCCAGTAAGAACACAGATTTTTAATTAAAATCTCAGTTTTCAAGTACATTTCACAGTTAATACATGAGATGGTGAGAAATTTTGGCCAACTACATTGTTTTGCTAAGCTGCATGGGCTCAGCTGTCTTCGTAATCACCTCTAAAGCAAAAAGTCACAATTTCATTCCTGAAAAATGTGACTTCACGGGACAGTGAATATGTGAATGGCTGATCTGCCATATGCACCAGAAGTTCCTAATTTGAAGGAAGCATCAAGTGTGTGAGAACAGGAAAACATCCTGTGTTTAAAGATTTAAAAGCCCACGATTGCAGTGTGAAATGGTACACAGCAAGTTGCTGTGTAGCATACAATAAACTGCTGGTTAATGTGTTCCCATATTATTTGTTTTACTCACTCTGGTTTTTTAGGCCTTTATGAGCCCATCACAATAGGCACACATTAAAGTCATTAGGGACTTTATCATTAGTCTCTGGTCTCAAGATCTAGGAAAGCATTATTCACCCTGTTATACCAAGGGCCATGAGGTGTCAGTGCCAAGATCTCCCGCTGGTATAACGAGTCCACTGAAGGAGAGAAACCTACAGAGCTCCAAGAATTTACATTTGCACATCCAGGGAGTAAACAACTCACCTGAGGTTGTGCAGAAATTCTGTGGTGCAGCTGAGAACTGAATTTGCCTCTGAATCTCTGGCTCAGGGTCGGCTTCCTCACCTGCCTGCAGTGCCTGCAAATACTATTAAATATTTATTTTGCCCATTCACAAGCCATCACACTCTCAGTAAGGATGGTTGGCTGCACATGCCAGCTCCAGCTGGCCCTTCAGGAGCAGGCACAATGAATGAGGATGTTTTCTGCTCAACAACCATTCTTCTATCGTTTTTGACTGTTGTAGCTGACTGTTCCCCCAGACAAGGCTTTTCAACTTTTACACTGAATTAAAAAAAAAAAAAANGGACTGCTTGCAACATTTAATTCACCTTGAATCATTTGGTTACACTTTGGGACTTCATAAAAATAACCCAAGGGCCAGATTCACAAGAGGAATGAGGTAATCCAGAGAAGCTGGTATTAAAGCTGTTCCTTCCTCCTGTGCCCTAGATCCCAGTCCGGGCTGGACATTCACATCATATGTGGGTCCAATTCCCTTTTTTGTCTGGTCAACAGCAGAAATTTTAACCTCAGGCTGACCCACTCAGAAAATACCACAAGTGTTAAGCTGCAGTGTATGCTGAGGCAGGAGTCTCATGGCTCTTCTGTTATGCCTGGACCCCTTAACAATGAAAACTTAAATACTTACTGGATAAAAAAATAATATACAGCTCTCTAAGTTGATGATTAGGTCATTTGACAAGGGGAACTTTAGATTTTTGGTTGCTGCTTCAGTGCATGTTTATTTATGAATATAAGTGGAAGCATTTCAACAAGAGAGAATAAATGACCCGCATTACCCACCACCCAGCCCCCAGTGCCAAGGGGCTCTCCTGGGAAGTGGTGCACTTAGTTATGTTTCTGACCTGATGTTTGTCCTACCTACTGGGAAATACAGTTTGGACTGAGAGGAGGGAAAAGGTCCACTGGCTCATTTCTGAAATTTATTCTCTAGGAATTCAAATCAGAATTCGCAAATAAATTTTTGGGGCAGACTAACTCTTCAGCAGCAAAACCCATCATCCACCTTCACCTATACCACTGCTTGTAAAGCAGAAGGCTGACAGAAATGTCCACCAGAATACAACACTCTGAGCTATCTCTTGCCCAGTGTCCAGCCAGGGAAAAAAAACCTAAGAAAACATCACCCAGACTTGCAAGATATGGGTGACTGGGAAGGTAATTGTCAAATGTTGAAGGCTATATTTTCCATTTTGCCCCCCTCACCTGCCCTTCTCTGCCAGGGGACTCAGAAAAATGAGGTTTCTAGATCATCATCTGCAGAGAATTCCTTATAAACCCCTTGGATAGGTTTCAGTTTTTAACATTTTACTGAACCAACTGTTATTCTTCTGAACAAAGAAGCAAAAAAAATCAAAAGCTTTCAACTAGGTCATGCTAGTATTATCACGAGTGAGTGTGAGTGGTATCATTTCACACATACTGCATCTCTCAATTAAGGAAAATGCCAGACTTCTGTTAGCAAGACAGCTGGTGGTACTCAGTGACTAAATATAGTACTGTCATCACCTAGGAGCACAGCCAGGACATTTTAATGGTTGGGACAACTGATATTTCAGTTTAGCCAAAACAATTTTTAACCATACACTATTATTTTAAATAACCAGTGGACAAAATCAGTGAATGAATATATTTGTAATATATTGTAACCATTTTATTTATTAGGCCAATTTTTAACCAATTGATATTAATTTTTAACCAGCTGATCTTCAAAGAAATTCCACATATTGTGTATATTTGAGATAGAAAAAAACCAGCTAAGTAAATACAGCTGGCATTCAGCTGATTCTCTGATTGTCTGTACATTAGATAGACTAAACTCTCTTAGACAGTCTTTATATTGTATGTACAGTCCCTTGATCAGTGGTGCTTGGATCCTCTAGAGAGTGATTATTAGGGATGATTCCGTTGCAGAGGAGAGGCAAAGCCCAAATAAATATCTGTAGCTCATCTTAAATGAAGCCTGATCCAGTTCACCCTATATTTGATGAAAACAATTTAATCTGCAATTACAACTCTAATATGTCCTAAATTATGTCAGTTCTCAGAGAATATACTTTCCTGAAAAAAATCTTCCAGGCTGAGGAAAAAAATCTTTCTCTCCATCAATATCCCAGGCGTTCTGCATTTTTGTGTTAGCATTCTTTGTGTGCACTGTGGAAGAAGCCAAAAGAAGGCATACAATTAGGTATTGCTAATGGTGAATGGAAACAGCTTTTTGCACATCATGCTATTGTAACTTTAAGGTCCATAAGCCTGAGTCTGCCAGGTTTACAAACAAGGGCTGTGCTCATGTGTAGCTGAGGCACAGAAATGAAGTGTCTGTTTCTTTCCTGTTTCCAAAAAGTACTGAGTTTAGGTCTGGTTTAGCTGTGACTGAGTAGGTATTTCAAAATGTTTATTAACAGTTTTATTGCTTTATTTCTGCTGCCAGTTCTAAACAATAGGGGCCAGGAACAGCAGTTTTGTTTGTATTTATATTAGTACATGGCTGCCTGTGGACATAAATGCAGAGGTATGCTCTGCAGCCGGTGGATTGGAGGACAACTCATTAGTCCTGCTACATATTGAATGTGAGCTGGAAAATGACAATGCTAGAGTGCTATCTCAAAATGAAGATAGACAGGAGCAGGTTTTCCCGTGTGAAAACCTCACTGATTACATCTGTGCTACCAGTGATGTTGCCTGGAACAGTTTTTTTCAGCACCTATCCTCTTTCAGTACCTTCCTTAGCCAGAGCAATGAAGAGCATTTTAATGTCGAGTTGAATCTTTTCTTTCTTTTTTTTGGTGATAATGTCCTGGTTCTGCCTATGATAGAATTAATTTTGTTCTTAGGAGCTGGTACAATGCTTTGTTTTGGATTCTGTATGAGAATAATGTTGATACCAGAGTGATGTTTAGGTTGTTGCTAAGCAGTGTTCACCCCGAGTTAAGGACTCTGCAGTTTCCCATGCTCTTCTAGGGAGGAACTGCACAAGAAGCTGGGAAGGAGCATGGCCAGGACAGCTGATCTGATCTGATCTGGCCAAAAAGGTATTCCATGCCACAAAATTGCATTTCCAGTTCATAAACTGGGGAGAGCTGGCTGGAAAGGTCTAGTTGCTACTTGGTGACATGCTAGGCCTCAGGTGGTGAGTAACTGGATTGTGCATCACGTGTATTTCTTGGGGTTTAGTTCTCTCTCCCTTTTATTACAATTATTATTGCTATTTCCATTGTTAGTATTATATTATTTTACTTTGTTTCAATTATTAAATTGCTCTTGTTTCAACACTTGTGTTTTATTTTTCCTCCTATTTCACCAAGAGTGCAGGAGGGCTGAGCAAGTGGCTGCATTGAACTGAGTTGCCATCTAAGGTCAGACCATGATAGATAAAAGACAATGGGATTGAAGCTACAGAGGGAGAAAAAAGAGCTTTAATGCACTTATTTGTAACTGCAAGCTTTTTATCCATGCATTCAAGTCAATATGGGAAGCAGCAGTGCAAATTTCTGCCTTGGTCTCTTGGCCAAATTTTCCTCCAGTTTCCCTGCAGCCTTGACCCTCACAGGGCTGTTTTGCTTTGGATCCACACCTGGGTGAAGACTCACTCTGGCAGGACCACCAACAGGCATGCCAGAGCTGATGTCTTGCTTCAGTCACTCCTTCCTTCAGCTGTTAACTCAGAGCTGGTGCATATCTAACCACAGACCACAGCAAACAGAGGTGTGTGCGTGCTTTGCTCTGTCACTGACTCTCACCATGTTGTTTGCATCCAGCCAAGAGGGATCAGCTGAATGGGGAATAAACTCATATTTTCCTGAAGGTGACAAGTACCAGCTTCTGCTGGTAGCAATCAGCACAAGTCCCCTTCTTTGGACCCTGAGAGAACCCACAGCTGTATTTGTAAGGGAAACAGCTCTTCTCATTGATCTCTACCCAGGGGTTTTCTCTGACCTGACACATTAGGCTGTGCAGCGATAGAGCAAGAGGGAAGAGCTTTAAGCTGAAAGATGGAAGGTTTAGGTTAGATAATAGGAAAAAGTTATTTACTTAGAGGGTACTGAGGCACTGGAACAGGCATTGCAGAGAAGTTGTGGAAATCCTTAGAATCCTTAGAAATGTTCAAGACTAGGTTGGATGGGGCTTCGAGCAAGCCAATCTAGTGAAAGGTGTCCCTGCTCACAGCAGGAGGTAAGGAACTAGATGATCTTTAAGGTCTGCTCAAACTCAAATCATTCTATTATTCTGTGATTCCATGATCACTGGAAAATTAATAATAATTTGGAGGAAAATTGTGTTTTCTGCCATCCCAGTGCTGTTATACTGATATGAGGGGAGTGCTGGAGTGCTGAACTGAGCATGCAGCTCATGACACCTGNTTTTAATTATTAAATTATTAAATTATTATTAATTATTTAATTATTTAATTATTTTAAAATTATTTTTCATTGCTTTAATAGCTCCATGTTTGTAGCAAAACCAGTACTGTCTGTGAATGATGTAATAACTATGATCATAACCAATAAATCTATCCTTTGAGAGATGCTGCTAGCCTTATTACTTTGTTTTTAACCTTATTTTACTTTTAACCTGATAACTTTACAGCTTTAGTCAGCAAATTATGATAGCATTTCTCTTTTAATAGAAATGTTTTAATTTCTGCTATGCTAAATTTGTTGTTTTGAAAAACTTTTTTTGAACACTACAGGAAGGCATAATTGGGAAGCATTAATTTGTTCTNCATTGCAGAGAAGTTGTGGAAATCCTTAGAATCCTTAGAAATGTTCAAGACTAGGTTGGATGGGGCTTCGAGCAAGCCAATCTAGTGAAAGGTGTCCCTGCTCACAGCAGGAGCTAAGGAACTAGATGATCTTTAAGGTCTGCTCAAACTCAAATCATTCTATTATTCTGTGATTCCATGATCACTGGAAAATTAATAATAATTTGGAGGAAAATTGTGTTTTCTGCCATCCCAGTGCTGTTATACTGATATGAGGGGAGTGCTGGAGTGCTGAACTGAGCATGCAGCTCATGACACCTGGGAAGCACGCCAAAGAGAGAACCTAATACCTTGCCGCCTTCTACTTTCCTCTCTTGCCATTACAGCTGAAGAAGGTCCTGGAAGATTTAATATCAGTGGCAAGCAAATTTGGATTTTGGATTATTCTCTTGCTTGAATAGAAGACAGCTATGCACAGGTAGACATATGTAACAAGGACAATTAATATATCCTTCTATAGAAAAGGATATATTAAAGGATATATTAAAGGATATATTAGAGGATATATTAATATCCTGTCTGCTATGCACAGGCAGACATATGTAACAAGGACAATTAATATATCCTTCTATAGAAAAGCATTTTTTCCCCACTTATTAATTCTTTCTTCATGGATTTTTTAAAATTATTTTTAATTATTAAATTATNTATCCTTTGAGAGATGCTGCTAGCCTTATTACTTTGTTTTTAACCTTATTTTACTTTTAACCTGATAACTTTACAGCTTTAGTCAGCAAATTATGATAGCATTTCTCTTTTAATAGAAATGTTTTAATTTCTGCTATGCTAAATTTGTTGTTTTGAAAAACTTTTTTTGAACACTACAGGAAGGCATAATTGGGAAGCATTAATTTGTTCTCAAAAAGTATATTTAAATTTTTTCTTTGAAATGAACACACACTGTGACCTAGTTTTTATAAACAGAGAAAGAAATAAATGCCAGATCTGAAAAAGTAGATTTAGCTAGATAGTATTCTACCTTTTTAATTATTTTTCAAATATAAGAGGTGATTTCACCTATTTAAATATTGCTAGAGGCTAAGGGGAGAAAAAAAGCATTCATCCTGAGTTGAGTTCAGAGAGTCTGCTTTGCCAAAAATGAAGCCAAACATATTAATATACAGGTTTTCTCAAAGTCTCAGAAGCATCAGGAATCCATTTGAAAGAAGAGGAGCTGGTCTGGTTTGTCAGTCTGGCAAGTACCAGTGGAAAAATCCATCATCTACCAACAAATACATGCTTCCACAGTCAGTCCTGCAGCAGTGAAGGGTCTGCAGAGCAGTTCCACTCCCAGGAGATGAACCCCTGTTAGTGCCTGAGGCCATGTTGGCTCTGCTATGGAGAAAGGCAGACACAGGAATGCAGAGGTGAAATATCCTGCAAAGATGATTTTTCTACATAATATTAAGTTTGCTTAGTATAAAATTTTACAAGCATATCCTGGACCACCCAAAAGTTGTAGTGATTAATCCAGAGGTCTACCCTGTCCTTTATGTGATTACTTTTAAATGTTCATTCACTGCGATGTATTTTAGATTGTTAAACACAGCCACATGGAGTGTGTTTGTAAAGTACATGTGTTGTCTAAAATGTACATGCAATTTAAAGGTTCTCTAGTTACCGTACAGCTCCAGACATAAACTCCTTCTTTTTTTTCACTAATTCAGCAGTTAGATGAAGAAACCTCTCCAAAGCTGAAAGCAAGAATGATTAATTAAAGAACCTGAGACTTAAATGCAGACTTGTTCTTAGTTTACCAGACTGTAAAACTCTTACCTTAGTGGGTACACAGACAGGCATATGTTTGCAACTGATTTTTTGGCAGTTAATTGAATTACTCTTGCAGCAATGCCCTTTTTTGAACACCAGAGAAAGCACTTCATCAAATGGACATAATTTATTTCACAGGGAGGGGGGAAAGCTTTGGTGAATTTTCCAAGAAAAATTCCAAGGCTTACGTGGATATGTTCACCTAGCAGCTACACTGACATGAATCAATATATAAACCCACATGTGTAAGACAGCTATGAGTAGTAAAAGTAACAACTCTGAGCTATTAAGACGTCTAAGTATGTCTTTACATAAAAGCCTTAAAGGGCTGCACAGGGAGTCATTATAGTGTATTGTGTCAGGACCTTACTTACTCAACATGTAGAAGTCGACACTGACGCCGTCAGCTGTGATGTAAAATGCTTGGAGGCTCGTTTCACAGGACAGGCGTTTCTAAAGAGTTCAGCACCCACCAGTTTCCATGTAGGCAGCTAAATGAGGTGATGAAACTTTAAATGCTCTCAGCTTTCATGGGAGCTGAAGTCTTTTGAAAAATCCAGCTTTCCCTGGGGTAGCTACACCATCTGCTTTGAGCCCCTGGAGGGTTGATGAGAGGGGCCAAGTCAGGTACTGGTGTCCTGTGAAGGTGGCTGCTGAGAGAGGGTCTTCTGAACCCCCATGAAATATTTAAAGCATGCTGAAGGAACATCTCTGATTCATCTGTAACATCCATGTCATAGCTCAGAGTTAAGGAGATTAATAAAAAAAACCAAAAAAACCCCCGAAGGATTATCTACTCTGGAAATCTCCTCTCTCAGATCATAAGATAAGACTATATTAACTGTGTGAATGTGGTATCTGACACAGCAGACTATTCTGAATTTTCTTATTCAAACATCATATTAGAGTGCACATGAAAGCCAGCATAATTCACAGAATGCCTTTATACCCTAGTAATTTTATTTGAAAAAGATGCAAACAAAACAATGTGTTAGATTACATTCTGAAAGTGTTGTTCAGATGTTTTATGCTATTGCTTCAGCAATAAAAGGAACATTGAAGTCCTGAGGCCAGTCTGAGTCTAGCTATCTGTCAGGCTGGAGGGGAGCCGAGGCACCTGGCTGCTGGGAGCCCTTTGGAAAGCCTATTCCACACTACTGCTGGCTGGCCCCTCGCTCTGGGCCTGCTCGTCCCTTTAGGGGCACAAGTATCGCTGTCACTGCAGGAGATTGGCTTTTTTCATGATGTTAGAGGG
>VXBB01023386.1:383304-394303 GCA_013399915.1 Illadopsis cleaveri
GTACTGGTGTCCTGTGAAGGTGGCTGCTGAGAGAGGGTCTTCTGAACCCCCATGAAATATTTAAAGCATGCTGAAGGAACATCTCTGATTCATCTGTAACATCCATGTCATAGCTCAGAGTTAAGGAGATTAATAAAAAAAACCAAAAAAACCCCCGAAGGATTATCTACTCTGGAAATCTCCTCTCTCAGATCATAAGATAAGACTATATTAACTGTGTGAATGTGGTATCTGACACAGCAGACTATTCTGAATTTTCTTATTCAAACATCATATTAGAGTGCACATGAAAGCCAGCATAATTCACAGAATGCCTTTATACCCTAGTAATTTTATTTGAAAAAGATGCAAACAAAACAATGTGTTAGATTACATTCTGAAAGTGTTGTTCAGATGTTTTATGCTATTGCTTCAGCAATAAAAGGAACATTGAAGTCCTGAGGCCAGTCTGAGTCTAGCTATCTGTCAGGCTGGAGGGGAGCCGAGGCACCTGGCTGCTGGGAGCCCTTTGGAAAGCCTATTCCACACTACTGCTGGCTGGCCCCTCGCTCTGGGCCTGCTCGTCCCTTTAGGGGCACAAGTATCGCTGTCACTGCAGGAGATTGGCTTTTTTCATGATGTTAGAGGGGGAGGCCACAGAAGGAAAAGCCATCAGGGGCTATCAGACACAAAGCAGCAATTACATCACAAGGCGGGGCAGGAACAGGGGAAGCATGGCTGTATGGCTTGCCTTGGTCTCCAAACCCTCCTCAGGCATCAGCTCATGGCCACTGCCTTTCTGCTGGAGGCAGGACAGCAAGTTGGACAGGCCAACTGCCTCTCCATGGGTAAACTGTCTGGTTTCTCACACCACAACCCAGATAGGTGAGTGCAGAGGGCCCCTAAATGTCACCTAACTCTCTGGAGAGGCCAGTCTGCCAGGCCTGCCTGAAGCTGCTTCTCATTCTTACCTTTTTGGTGGCATGGTACTTCCATGCTCAGCAGTGCAGTGGGCTTTGCAAAGACAAGGATGTGACTTTGCCCTTCTATCCCCAGCTGACCCTCCCAGAGGTCAGCAGAGTCAGCTGTTTCAGAGTTAATTAAGCTTGTATTTCCTCCTGGTCGAGTGCTTCACCTCTTCACTTGTTTTCTCATCATAAGCCATGGAGATGACAGTTCCTCTCCCACTGTGCACAGGTAGATACCTACTGTCTCGAGTAAACCCTGAATTTTAAGTCCCAAGTGCACAAAACAAAATACAAATTATATGTAGTCTTGACTTGATTGCATGAGCTACAGAGGAGATATCACTATGTTTTGCTTTCCTGTTGTCTGCATCCAGGTAGTTCTGCACACAGCATAGGAATGTTAAATTGTTCTTTGGATCTGATGTGTAACTAAGACCCAGTGACACCCTTTATTTTGGGACTTTTTAGAATGTCTAATTTGTACTTTGCAACCTCAGTGGTCTTTTTCTGCAATTACAGAGGCATTTTTAGTAGAATGATACTCTGTCTGATTGATTTGAGTAATAGATGTGTGATCTGATGCATCTTTCTCCAGTCTAATAGGAGATAAAGAGGAGATAGTATTTCAGTGTGGTACATTAGGATAAGAACCCATTCCAAAATTATTCCCATTCCATGCAAAAAGATGTGGAAAGGTTTAACCCCCTGCAATTTAACTGTAAGTTACAGAGAGAGGAATGGATTTTCTGTAGGCAAA
Source organism: Illadopsis cleaveri (assembly GCA_013399915.1). Taxonomy (NCBI): domain Eukaryota; kingdom Metazoa; phylum Chordata; class Aves; order Passeriformes; family Timaliidae; genus Illadopsis; species Illadopsis cleaveri. The sequence continues at coordinate 385,009 of VXBB01023386.1, forward strand.
ATAAAGAGAAACACAGGAATGATGACTAGCAAAAAGAATAATTAAAAAAGGCCAAGTATTTTATTCCTTCTCAGGCTCTTTCATCTTAACTGACATTCTAAAAAATGGCCAATCTTAAGACTATGATTTATTACTTTAGAAGTTTTAAGACTTGCCTTTTTTAAAGCTTTGTCAGATTTTAAACTTCCATGAGATTCTGCTTTGAGTCCTTTGAGAATTAATAAGCAAAAGGTTGCAGTTGCAGACTGAGACACATTTTTCACGCTTCCCTCCTCCCAGTGACTTGTTTTCCATGTTCAGCCTCTGCAGAATGAAAGGAGAAAAAAACTGCAGCCAGCAATGTCAGTTCATGTTATTGTTCTGTATAGAGAAATGCCTTAGCCAGCATTTATGTGAAGCTTTGTAGAGTGTAATAAAAAGCCCGATTGAATCTCTTATGACTTCTTTACTTTACTTGGTTATTTTCCCAAGTTCAGACAAAAGGCTGAGATTCATCTGATTTATGCTGAAGGACATGAAACTTAAATTTCTCTAAGCTATTTGCCTAAGTTGCCCCCACAGTCCCACCTCCCCACAGATGGAGATAAATAGTCCAGATAGTGTTTTGTCCCTTTCTGGGACTGCTGGGCTGACTTGCATGGTGGAAGGACCATCTTTGTTTGGGTGCAAAGGAACATCCAGCTGACCAGCCTGCATTTTGGATGGCTAAAGATTGGTCTGATTCATTCTCCTGTAAGTTCAGCTTTCCATTTAGGAAAGCTCAGGGTGCTGAGTACCTGAAAAGACTGCAATGTTGGTCATGAAAGCATTCCCTCCCTTACAAATTTCCAAGGACATGACCATTATGGTATTTCTTATCCTTGACATGATTTTTCCTGCTCCTGTTTATTTACATAGAAATGTATTTCTTATGTACATAAACATACATACATACATATACATATTTAAGGTCTCATCAAATACAAAAAAAAAATAGAGGGAAAGATTTTGACTAAAAAATCATGAAATAATTGAGCTGGTCACTGGTCTGTGATTCACTAAGTCTGTCTCTATAAAAATGAGTTGAAACAAATTTCCTGGTATGAATAAATCCCCACAGTCTCATGAATTTTAGTATGAATGTTTCTGAATGTCTTAAAATTCATATGGGAAATGAATTAATCATTCTTCCTTATTTTCTTGTTGACAAAGTCTTCCTTTTCATCCTATCAAAGTGAGGGCTACACACTGGGTTACTAGCTGTGCTCAGTGAATTCTGAGCAGCACCCATCAGCTGAGAGTTTGTCACAGAAAATATTTGCTGGAACGTTCAGTATGCAGAATGCATTAGAATGAAATCAGAATTTATTTGCAAGTGATTCAGTGACTGCAGAAACGTCTGCATTTATGAGTGGTTTAACAGTCTCCACACACATTCATGGTTTATACTGGGCACATCTGTCATTTAATTAAAAAAAGGAAATATGAATTAACTATACAGATTTGAGCAAGCCACGTGGATTTTAGTAAGGTAATAGCAGACATGACAGCCCTTTGCACATTGTTTGAGCATGTAACTTATCTGAGAAATGTGGACAAACTCTGACATTATTATTACTTCTTCTAATATGAGCAGATTCTGCAGTCCTTACAAATGTACACTCTGTATTAAAGCTCAAGAAAACTCCATGTATGATTTTGTTGTTATGGGACAGGGTAAAGTACAGAAGAGACTAATATGTGTACTTTCGTGTTAATGCATATTAATGAATATATATGCATATTTATCTTTGTTGTATTGTGTATTTTATTCCAGTACAGTACAATATATACATTATTTTATGATATTACATTTCCCTGACTGCACAGAGTTTTTCTTCTCTGCTTAAGAGTGCTCTGTATGACACATTTTCTTCAAGAGAAATCAGGTGTTCACCTAGTCTGAATGTATCTTGAGGAGATTTTGTCCTATGTTGTAATCTGAAATCAAATGTCTTTCACAAATAAGCTAGGTAGGAAGGGGTGAAAGAAATATCTTAATTCTCTTCCTCTCTTATAATATTTGCTCACCATTTGGAAATTGTGAAGTATTGTGACTACAGAGATTTTACATGATACTTTCACCTATTTTACCTCAGTTACTACAATGATATTATTGATTCTGACATTAATGATAAATTTGTATAAACCAAATCTTGATCTGATAATGCAGGACTCTCCTATCTGATAATCCAATTCCTGTGGACTACCCCTTCATTGTGTGTGAATACCAGCATGTCTAAGTGCCTTCCATATGTGCTCCAACATTTATAGGTCAGGGCTGACCTTTGCAGTTAGACAGTAATTACATGGCTGGTTTGTGATGGAAATTACTGGTTACACTGCAAGGTCCTGCAGCCACTTGGGACCACATTCACAGGGTTATCATGCAGTTTAGTTTCCTTATACATCCTTTTTGTGTGTATCCAACCTCCTGAAGTCATTTTTCTGAGGTGGATAATTTGAAGGACATTACATGTCCACAGCACGTGCATGTTCCATATGATCAAATAATTAACATCCTGTGAGCAGTTTTTTGGAGGGCCAAAGTCCCCATTGGCACAGCTGCATGGAGTCATTAGTGTTGCACCAGCAGGAGAGCTGAGCCCCAGCCCTTGCTCAGTGATTTGACAGGCCACCTCACCATGAGGACATTCTATCATTTCCAGGGACAGGAATTTGGAACAGACAGTTATTTCAGCGGCACAAGGTTGACAATTGTTTGGTTTTTAAAGAGTTACCAAATAATGTTAAACAAGTATCTTGCCTTAATGTAAAATCTTGATGCAGTGTATCTTATGATCTATTAATCTGAGAAAAAATGTAAACCAAAAGATAATAAACATAAACAGCGATTAAACCACAAACATTCCTCAGAGTAAATGATAATAAAATTAAACTTTAACTTCACAATGCAGATTCTTTTAGCGCATAATTGAAGTTGCGTAAGATGCTTTGGCAATATGTTTGACATTAATTGAAAGCAAGTAATTTTAGGAACCAGGATCTGATCTTCCTCTTGTTGACATCATTTGTGCAGCTGCCACAGCGGTGTCTATACTACAGCTTCTTTGTGGTGTGCTTCACAGACCCAGTCCTGGAGAGTCCCTCTCTGTGTCCTGGCACCATGCTGGAAGGACATGGGCCTGCATACCATCCCTCCCCAAAGCTGAGATGCTTTCAAATGAAACCCAAGCATAGAGGGAGCACAAAGATCTGCAGGGTGATGGGCTGCAGAAGACAGGGACATGGAGCACTAGGGGGCTGCCCAGCAAACCTTCCCGCAGCTGGCATCCCCTCCTGGGGGCAGGAGTGGCCACACCGAGTTCAACCAGGGGCCCATGAAGGCTACTTTGTCGCTGACTGCCCAGGCCCTGGCAGGGTCTTCTGGGTGCCACGACCTTCCCGGTGAGTTGGGATTGAAGCCTGAGAAGGATGGCTTCAATCCCAGGGGCACAGGCACTCCAGCCCTGTGACCAGCTCTTTTGTGAAGGTTGCCTAAGCAACTGAGCCTGTCAGCTCTCTCAGGCTCCCACTGCTGAAGCAGCATCTTCTAGGCGGGGCTCCTCCCAGGTGGTGCAGGAGAGAATACAGGAGGCAGAATGATCTCCAGAAGTCCTCTTTATTCCCGGGAACTGATGACTTCGAAGACCCCGAAGCTCCCGAGCGCCAGGGTTATATAGACATAAAAAGGGGCAGGGTTTACCAAGACAACCAATAGGGACAAGGATTGGAAAACTAACCAATCGGGGAGAGGATCCAAAATGAACCAATCAGGGGTGAAGACTCGGACCAATCAGGGGGAAGAACTAAGAGGTACTACAACCGCCAATCACCAACCAAATCGTTTGCATATTGCTAAGGGGCTCAGGTGGCTTGGTAACTAAACTGCTCACTCTGAGCAACAGGGGGGGAGCGACTGACTACCTTAGGGACTAACTGCCCTCCATGGAAGTGCTGGGAGCGCNTGTTCACCTAGTCTGAATGTATCTTGAGGAGATTTTGTCCTATGTTGTAATCTGAAATCAAATGTCTTTCACAAATAAGCTAGGTAGGAAGGGGTGAAAGAAATATCTTAATTCTCTTCCTCTCTTATAATATTTGCTCACCATTTGGAAATTGTGAAGTATTGTGACTACACAGATTTTACATGATACTTTCACCTATTTTACCTCAGTTACTACAATGATATTATTGATTCTGACATTAATGATAAATTTGTATAAACCAAATCTTGATCTGATAATGCAGGACTCTCCTATCTGATAATCCAATTCCTGTGGACTACCCCTTCATTGTGTGTGAATACCAGCATGTCTAAGTGCCTTCCATATGTGCTCCAACATTTATAGGTCAGGGCTGACCTTTGCAGTTAGACAGTAATTACATGGCTGGTTTGTGATGGAAATTACTGGTTACACTGCAAGGTCCTGCAGCCACTTGGGACCACATTCACAGGGTTATCATGCAGTTTAGTTTCCTTATACATCCTTTTTGTGTGTATCCAACCTCCTGAAGTCATTTTTCTGAGGTGGATAATTTGAAGGACATTACATGTCCACAGCACGTGCATGTTCCATATGATCAAATAATTAACATCCTGTGAGCAGTTTTTTGGAGGGCCAAAGTCCCCATTGGCACAGCTGCATGGAGTCATTAGTGTTGCACCAGCAGGAGAGCTGAGCCCCAGCCCTTGCTCAGTGATTTGACAGGCCACCTCACCATGAGGACATTCTATCATTTCCAGGGACAGGAATTTGGAACAGACAGTTATTTCAGCGGCACAAGGTTGACAATTGTTTGGTTTTTAAAGAGTTACCAAATAATGTTAAACAAGTATCTTGCCTTAATGTAAAATCTTGATGCAGTGTATCTTATGATCTATTAATCTGAGAAAAAATGTAAACCAAAAGATAATAAACATAAACAGCGATTAAACCACAAACATTCCTCAGAGTAAATGATAATAAAATTAAACTTTAACTTCACAATGCAGATTCTTTTAGCGCATAATTGAAGTTGCGTAAGATGCTTTGGCAATATGTTTGACATTAATTGAAAGCAAGTAATTTTAGGAACCAGGATCTGATCTTCCTCTTGTTGACATCATTTGTGCAGCTGCCACAGCTGTGTCTATACTACAGCTTCTTTGTGGTGTGCTTCACAGACCCAGTCCTGGAGAGTCCCTCTCTGTGTCCTGGCACCATGCTGGAAGGACATGGGCCTGCATACCATCCCTCCCCAAAGCTGAGATGCTTTCAAATGAAACCCAAGCATAGAGGGAGCACAAAGATCTGCAGGGTGATGGGCTGCAGAAGACAGGGACATGGAGCACTAGGGGGCTGCCCAGCAAACCTTCCCGCAGCTGGCATCCCCTCCTGGGGGCAGGAGTGGCCACACTGAGTTCAACCAGGGGCCCATGAAGGCTACTTTGTCGCTGACTGCCCAGGCCCTGGCAGGGTCTTCTGGGTGCCACGACCTTCCCGGTGAGTTGGGATTGAAGCCTGAGAAGGATGGCTTCAGTCCCAGGGGCACAGGCACTCCAGCCCTGTGACCAGCTCTTTTGTGAAGGTTGCCTAAGCAACTGAGCCTGTCAGCTCTCTCAGGCTCCCACTGCTGAAGCAGCATCTTCTAGGCGGGGCTCCTCCCAGGTGGTGCAGGAGAGAATACAGGAGGCAGAATGATCTCCAGAAGTCCTCTTTATTCCCGGGAACTGATGACTTCGAAGACCCCGAAGCTCCCGAGCGCCAGGGTTATATAGACATAAAAAGGGGCAGGGTTTACCAAGACAACCAATAGGGACAAGGATTGGAAAACTAACCAATCGGGGAGAGGATCCAAAATGAACCAATCAGGGGTGAAGACTCGGACCAATCAGGGGGAAGAACTAAGAGGTACTACAACCGCCAATCACCAACCAAATCGTTTGCATATTGCTAAGGGGCTCAGGTGGCTTGGTAACTAAACTGCTCACTCTGAGCAACAGGGGGGGAGCGACTGACTACCTTAGGGACTAACTGCCCTCCATGGAAGTGCTGGGAGCGCTGCTCTTTCTGTGTCGCCCTCAGGGGTCTCCACACTACTTGTCTGCCCAAAGTGTATGCTTGGGATGTTGGTTCCTCAGACATCCTCCTATGTGTCTGCAGCCTGCTGTCAGATTTAATGAGACTGGATGACAGTTTGAAGCTTCCTTCACCTTGCTCCCTGCGCAAGGCTTTCTAGATGTCTTAGTCAAAGGAAATACTTTTATAGTCCACACTCCATACGCTCATGTTGCCAGCTCTGCAGCACTACCATGGCACCCACACCATTCTCATGGCAGTGGAGACCAGGCGGGAGCCTCCTCCCAGGGGTGCTGCTGCACACCTGAGACCCAGCTGCACAGACGTCTCTGATTTGTCTTCCTTGCCCTAGTCCCAGATGATGGCCTGAGCCCTTATGAAGTACATGGGCAGTTTCAGAGCCAACAAAGGCACTCCTGGCAGAACTATACCTGCTGTGGCTGCACTATGGGTAGGCTTGTGCTTGGCTCTGTATTTAAGAGTAAAAAAAAAGTAGAATACACATTGATAATAAGTGAAGACAGACAGAGAAATCACGAGACAGGCCCTCACTGGGGCACTCCAGCGACTGCCTTCCTTGACGACATCAACTAAGAGCCATCAGCAGCCATAGCCAGCTCTAAATAAACCACATAGGTTCCACAGTACTGCATGACTGCATAAACAAAAATAATAACAACATTTAGAAGTATGCATAAATATATAAATTTAAAAAGAATGTCTCAGCTCTTTGCTGCGCTCTGGAATGAGGCTCTTTGGGAAAACTGGGAATTTGGGATTTATTGAGGATTATAGGGTTGCCACGCTGTGTTTCCCAGAGCATTTGACTGTAGCCTCTGGAGACCTGCCTGGTCACATGCTAATGGCTCCTCTTCATTCTTTCCAGCCACGAAATTACAGCCACAAGAATCAAGAGTTACATTCAGTACATTCTTAGCGTAGTAGCTCCTCACACTCTCTCCACAGTGAGGAGACACAATTTCTACAAAGACTTTGTGACTGAGAGTAGTATCCAGAAGATCTCCACCCAGGAGGCAACATGGGTTTGAAGTTATGGACCAACCTGAGAAAAATTCTGGAAACTTGCTTAATGCTGGCAGATGTTCACATGACTGGCACTTAGGCAATAGGGGTTTCCCAGAAACAGGAGCTGTTGGATTCAACTCCTCTTGATCAGACAAAGAAAGGTTTTTTCTGTGATAAATTAATGTACAAGTATTTTTATTGAGATTCTTCTACTTTCTATGCAAACCTGATTTTCAGTACTGCTGGATTCCTTATAGCATGGCCACAGGAACAAAGGACACTCAGTCTGCAGTTCAAAATCCAGGATTTGTCCACAAATGGCTTATAACTTTTAATAGTTGATACTCAATGTGACTGGTCAGCATTCACAGTAAACAGCTGGTAGAGAGTGCCAGCAAGCTGAACTTCTTTCACTCTCTTGCTATTGTCACTCATTTGAGAGATACCTTATTATTGGAAATTATCTTATGTTTAAAAAGAACAATTGACAATCAGCCAGGGAACAAGAAAAATCCAACTTTTTCTGTTAATGTTTTTCATTGTTGAAGTAAAAACCAGGTAAAACTCTTTCAAATTTATCTGATTGGGTTTAAAAACTCCTCAGATCATATATCTTTATGGGCCAGATTTAAATCAAATTACCAACGCCATTGATCACAGAGGTAGAGTTTGGAGTTCTAATTAAATCCAAAGTAAAAAACTTCTAAAAACTCCTTAAGTAATTCACACACTCCTGATTTTCAGCCACAGATAGCTGATGAACCCTGATTGTAGTGATTGATACCACATAGCATGGTCCAGTATTCAAACAGGTTAAAATTATGTTGGTACAATTTAGAGAGAAAAGTAGTGGACCCTCAGCAAAAATTTTATTTTGGAAAATACCTGTTTATCAGATGCTTTTCTTAGTGTGAGTGGATACTATGAGAACCCTGACTCACTGTAGGTGCTCTCAGAGCCTGGAAATGGCTATTTCAGAGGCTTGGCCCAGGGTCCCACACACTGCAGGGCATTGCCTTTTCTCCTCTTCTAGGGAAAAGCTGAATTCCTTCTTTCTGCTGCACTGCTTAACGGTTTTCTGGCTAACATATGCCTACAAAGGACCAGTTCCTGTTGGGAAAATGGACCTTGACAAAACTTTAGAGACATCTCTGCTTGAAGAGAAGTTGCAGCAGCATGGGGGGCACCTATAAAGTCAACTGGGAAGATGCTGCTGCTCGTGCTTCTGGGCAGCCCTTGGTGCTGCAAAATGGCTTGTCCTGTATTTAACTCAGGAAGGAGACAACAGGGAATGTGTCTGCTGTGTATGAAAGACTGACTGCACTAGGCAAGGTAGTTAGGACACTTCATGAAAAGGTAGCAAGAAGTTTAATGCTGAGAAGAGGCTGTGCTTTTTCACATAGCCGGGAATGAATTTGTGGACACAGCTGCACCACGGTCTTAGCATTCAGGTGCTAAAAGTACAGAAATGGGACTAGAAGGATTTAATAGTGGGGAAATTTGAAGAGAAACTTAAAACACCAATCTTCCAGAGAAAAATAAAATATCTTGGTGAAATAGAAAATGTTCTTGCACTTTTCTCCCTCGTTTGTTTGGTATTTTCCCCCTTCAGAGACTGGATCCCAGATAAACAGGGTTGCTAGTCAGAGCAGGTGCAAGGATGCATGTCTTGTTTTCCCATGGCAGTGTTTCCTAAATTTCACAGTAAGTTTATGACATTTCACTAAACCAAATATGCGGGAAAAAAAAGGTAAAAATGGTGCATCAGTCTGACTGAATTCTTACTGATACTATGAGACTGAAAAAACACATATGATGCTCTAGCCACAGCCTGAGCTGTGAACAGTTTATCTTTCCATTTATAGGGAAGGTCAAGAAAAGTTTGAGCCATCTTTTCAAGACACAGCTTTTCTTCTGCTTCCCAGCCACAACACTTGTCTGGATGTCCAAGTGTAGGGGCTGCTGAAAGGAAGCTCCCCTGTCAGTCCATCACGTCTGGGCTGTGCTGTGCCTCAGAGCCCATATTTGCAACCCAGGCATGCTGAAAAGTATTTCCCTAGGCTTTGGTGTGGGGGAAGAAGGAGGATGTAGAGAGATGGGACACTTGTAACCCAGATTTGGGGATTGACTGGTTTCCTTGGGCACTGATGATGGATGGAAGTGGGCTGCACATCATGCTTTTTTTTTTT
>VXBB01023386.1:394354-410907 GCA_013399915.1 Illadopsis cleaveri
TTTTTAAAGTTCATCATGCACTATCCAGAGGGTGGAATAAAATTATCTGTTAAACAGTCTCAAAATGCTCCTTAGAAAATAAAGCAATATTTCTATCTTGCATTGTCAGTGCCAGACTACTGTAAAGCAGCCATCATTTCACACTCCTACTGGACATTTCTGGGCTTTGTAAGCACACATGCCCCATTTAGAGCAGCGTATCTCTATGCTGCTGTTTAAGAAAAGAGGCCTAAAAATGGGAGAAATCCCAGCCCAATTGAGTCCTTGCAATGAGGGAAACTCTGACAGTGACTGTTCAAATGAAAAGAACTAAACAGTTCAGCTGATCTCTTCCCTTTGTATGAGGTTTAGGTACCAGTTGCTATGGCAGTAAACTGTGTTAAATTGTGTCCTTTTTAAATCTGCAGAATTCTTTTGTATTTCAGCAACACAGAGTGTGCTTGTAGTTAGTGCCAGGCATATATTGTGTTTATTCTGTTTTGTAGCTGAGCAGTGTCCCATTTAAGCTTTGTTTTAGATTGGCTGAAGATTTCAGCAGGTATTTAATTTCTAAGTTATTTCTGCCTTTAAAATGACCAAATTTTAAAGTACAAATTTTTAACATGTAGAGCATTTTAGCCAGTTCCATTTTGACTCATTCAAAATATCCATGGAATAAGATCTGACTTTATAAAAGCTTCCAAAATCTGAACTTTTTCAGTAGCTATTTTAACTGCTAAAAGAGTTGAAGAAATTCGTTCAACCATCTGCATTTTTAAGCACAGTTTATTTCTTTAGTCTTTGCTAAAATGCTGTTCCCACAAAGTTCATTCTAAATGGTTGCAAAGATATTTATTTTCTTTGGGATTTTGCAGGAAACAGTCCAACATATATGTTTTTAATGATTTTTTTAAAATTATTAATATCCTACTGTAATTCACCCTTTGTTGCCTCCTACTTTACAGAATAGTTATTATGTTCTCTCTGAGAACTGGTCTCTTAGAAACAAGACAAAGAAAATAAGGAAGGAGGGCCAGCAGCAGAATGCTTGAAGATAACTGTGCTGAGGATGCTGAAAAAGAAATCAGCAAGATAGGAAACAAGGGGATTTGGAGGTCAGCGGAGCGGGAGTGAGCAGGAAATGGAGGGAGGAACTGAGTGTCAGAAGCAGCTGATAGATTCATTGCCCTGCATTTTCTTCGGATAATACTTCCTCAATTGGTATCAACAGCTGAGGTTGCATTGCCTCGCATCTTAAATCTCCTGTCTGTGTACCTGACAAACTCTGACCAGTGACTCTCACATACATTCCTTCTGCATGTCTTAAACAGTTCAAAATCCTCATTATTCTGTAATATGGAAGTAAAAACATCCAGGGACTAAAGGAGGAGAAATACTTGTTTCACTAGTTACATCTAGAAAATATTTGCTAAAATATGACCTGGTTTATTGCAGAGGACTTTTGTAAGACTGGCCACCTGAAGTTTAATTTTCCTTCTTTCATATATAATTATACCAAAAAGATCACGAACCTTTCTGAAAGAAGGGAAACGGTGAAGGTATATCATTGGGTTACTTTACTGCAAATATGAAGGCTTTTCACATTTTAGAGAAATAAGGTTTATTTTAAAATCATACTTAAAGAATATATTTTATTAGAAAACTAACAGTGAACAAAAGGTTGAATAAATACAGCAAATGAATGTTTAGAACATATTAAGTGCATAATTTGTTAAAACTGGTCATCTGCTAGTGGGTAGAAAATGAAAAGCAAGTTTTCAATTTTACTACATAAACACAGTTTATTCCCATTTCATGCACACAGGCAGTGTAAGAAACAGGTATATATATTTATTTGGCACTGTATTTGCTAAATTAATTTTTCAGAAACTGCTTAGACTGGATCTCATTAAATCATCTTCCTTGCTGTTCACTATGGAATACACAAACTGTAACATTTTCTCACAGCTGGTCAAAAGGAGCATTTATAGGTTTAATCAGTGTTTGTTAACCATGTGCAAACATCAGCTGTATGTGCTGAACTAAAAGGAGCAAAAACCTTCAAGCAACTGATACCACATTTGCAAATATAGTCTTAATATTGATTTCCCTCAATACCCTTCACAAAGTTGTTTTGAAGACCATGCCCAGCTTAGGTTGGACACATGGGGACCTGGTACAATGCTAGATGGACCTTTCTTCTGCTTCAAACTCTAATGGTGGCCTTTTGCTTTATTAATGACTTTTAAGAATCTTTTGAAGGCCATTGACACATCCCTCTGACTGACACAACAGGGTTTGAGGAGCCCCCTGTCCCTCTGCATGTTGGCCCTGGTCCCTGCTCCCACAGTGTCTTCCCTCAGTGCACACTGTTTTCCCTGGGAGGGGCCGTGCCCTCATGCTGTCTGTCTCAGGTGCTGATATTAAGCTAATTATGAATGTGTAAAAGGTGACCCAAATGTGTAAACCTGTGAAAATGTTCCCAAATTAACTTGGTAAAATGTATTTTGCATAAATGCATGTTGATTGGCACTTCTTTTATTAGCTTTTAAAGTTTTTTATTAATAGAACCCAAGAGTAACTATTGCACTGCCTTTGCTAGCAGGCTGCTGGGAGTGTAACAGCTCAGGATGTCTGCTTACACTTCTAATCTATTGACACAAACTCAGCCTCCTTTAATCCACTGCAGTTATTTGGTGTTTGAAAACTTACTGGAAATTATGATAAATACTAAAGAGATCCTTGTCTGGCTCTTTTAAAATCCATACATGGGAATGGTCTGATACTGTTGTTATTAAATCTTCATTTGGAATCTGCTGCTTAGCATCCTCTTTAGAAATGGTTATAATGGTATGCAAAATATTTTATCATATATATAAATCTGTCTTTCTCCCAACCAGAAGGCCAGAAATGTTTCAGTACTCCTGCCCTCTGTACTAAAGCCATTGTTAGGAATGCTTTTATTTTAGTTATGCTTAAATATTCTTTCGTCATTAATCTTTTTTTTCCTATAGATATTATCATGTCCTGTTTCCTGCCTTATTCACTTCCCACTGTATGATGATATTTGATGCTGCTGACTTACTTTCTTTTCCATTTGTTTTAATAATTTTTATTTTACATTTTTGTCTAATTTTTTTTTTAATACAGAACATTGTCTCTCTCAACTGCAGATTGCTGGCACCCAAGAGTGTTCTTAAATTCTCAATTAGCATATGTATTTTTATCTCCAAAAGAAAATGTGGGTTTGGTGGCAGCAGTACTGTTTTAAGATTCATAGCCATGTGATCAGACGAGACAAGCAGAAAGGCACGCTTTGGCCTTGCAAGCAGTAGGAAAATTCAGGAGTACTGCTCTTGGATCATGAATATAGAGTTGCGTATTTGTTTCCTGAGCTTGCATGGATAACATTCCTCTACAACTGTTCTAGTAAAGGAGGCTGAGCCTGGTCCAGAAAATTCAGGCCTGCACTGCTTTGAAGTATAGCTTGTCAGTAAAAGACTTCTGTTAAGTGTTTCAGACATAAAACCACTTCTGTAGGCATGTGCAAAATGCTTGGGTGCCCTTTGTTTTATTTCTTTTCCTTTTGCAAATAAGTGCTTATAACTCTTACCCTGAAAACAGCATTTGGAATGCTATTGATCTTTGGAGGCTGGATGACTACAACATCATTTTTCTCAGCTATGCCCCAGTAATACGCAGCTGAAGGGAAAGTCATGATGTCAAAGAAAAATGGCAATTGCCAAATCCAGAACAAATGAAGGACTCATCTTTTGATGAGTATCCTGAAAGGTTATTTCATATGTCTTTATGCCACAGTGTACTGTGGATAATAATATTATATAGACCTGTTCAAAAAAAGATATGATAGATTTATGGAATAAAAGTCTAATGAGGGATATTAGATAGAACGAAACCACCTCTCATTCACAGAGAGGCTAAACACTGGGAATATCCCAGAGAAAGCACCACTTCCTGCTTATCCTCTATGTGTGGGGTTTCCTGGGCATCCGCTGCTGGGCACTTCTGGAGACTCATGCTGGAGTAGAATGACTTTTGGTCTGACCCACATGGCTACCCTCTGCAATTAATCCTGTTTGAGTCAACAGAAATAGTAGAACAATTTGGACTGGCAGCGAGGCTTGACCAGCATGGAGTTTGGTTGAAGTATTTATAATTCTGATAAACCAAGACTGAAATTAAAGAATAAAGGAAACAATAACTCTTCCCTTGCTTCTTCTTACTGTGGTTTCATTCCTTTGTTTCTTGATGTGGATTCCAGAAAATTAATTGAGCATTAAGACCCAAAGAGCAGTACTTTTGGGGCTGATTATTGCATGCCTCAGCTGCTGTAATAAAGTATGAGTTAATGACTTTAACCACCTGAAAAGTGCAACGATTTCCCTGTAAATTCAGTGCCTGGAGTTACTTATTGTCTAATCACTTAGTCTGTAGCTCAGGAAAAAGGATTGAAAAAGCAGAAACTTAGTGCTGTTGCATTTACGAAGTGTTAAATAAAAATAAGTTTAAAAATAAATCCGCATTCTTGTACTTCCTGGACATTATTGTCCTGTATGTGACATACCTGGCAGTGAGTCAGCACACTGCATTTACATCTGAAGTCTGGAAACTGTTTCATAACAAAAGAGAAACCTGTGACCAACCGGTAAAATCAACCAGGCCTGAACCTGGCAGCACCACGCAATGTAATTCTGGTATTGGTCCAGGCTTGGCTGGTATAGGGAATGCTATTGAGTTGAATTTTGGGCATGCTGTGAGCGTACTTCTTGTAGGTCAGTCAGTCCAATCAGTAACTTTTCCTCTCAGCTCCATTTGCAGGAAATGAGCAAAAATCCTGTTTTAAATGCTTTTCAATATAAGACAGAGAAAGGGATAAGCTGAAATTCAGTGCCCCTCCTGTTCCTGGAACCCTGCATCCCTTACATAAGAGGGCTATGTGGTTTTTGTTATACAGACAGCTGCATTTTTACAATGCTGAGTGACTGTCCAGTGAAAGTTTCAAGGTTGTACCTTGAGAGGATCCCAGCAACGTGAGGAACTGAAAGGCTTGTTTTTGGGTTTCCACATCTTCAAGACAAAGACCATCCTTTCACCTTGACAATACTTGGGGCAATGGTGTCATCTCCTCACTGTGAACTGTGCCTGCTGTAATACTGTCCTTAATAAACAGTATGTATAATAACAGTAACAACAAAAGGTGGAAGCTCATGGAGACAAAGGATGGTGACGCAGTAATATATTTTGTTTTCCCAACTTTGTCACACACTTGATATGTGACCTTGAACAAGTTATTTAATCTCTTTCTGGTTTAATGTTGCTCCAGAGACGCAGGATAACAGTGCTTAGCAAGGGTGTCAGGAGGCTTAATTCAGAAGTGATTGTGAAGCCTGCCAGTCTCCAGAGAGGGTCCGTATTCTCTACATGGCAGAGGCGATTATCCTGGTGGCAAAGGATCTGTGGAGAATGTGAACAGGTCATCAAAACAAGAAGTTTTGTGTTGAAAAATGTCAGACTGACCCTTTCTGCCACTTCCCTATAGCTTGGATACAGATAAGGCAAAATGAGGGAATTCCTGTCTGAAGCAACACCACAACAGGAAATATTCCCTTTAAGTAAGCAAAACCTTGAAGGGGAATGGAAGCAGGAGCCAGCCCTGAGGAGACTGGCTATTGCAATTGCTATGAGCTAAAATATCCTCTGCTTTACAGAAGTGGTCTCTCTGCCATCGTCACGGCTCTCAGCTTTCAGCAAGGGCTGAAATAAGAGCAGCCACTAGCTTTGTCCCAGGCATTGCCAGCCATGCCAGGTCGTTCCCCTACTCATGGCTGCAAATGCAATTCTTTCGGGAGCAGCGAGGCCAGGGAGTCACTGGTGAGCTCCTGAAAGGCAGTGCAGCTGCCAGGCCCCGTTATCTCCCAAGGCACGCCTGCAAAGGGAGCTGCCTGGGGAGTGATTTACAGTGTGAGGCTGAATCCCCCTTGTTCTGTGAGGGGCGTGGCAGTGGAGAGAAGCACCACCTTGTCCAGGAAGGGATGGCCAGAGCCAGGGGCCTGACAGTGAGGGATTAAACCAATAACAGACTTGGATATGATACAATCCAAACCTCCTTCTTCCTGGACAAATCTGCAGCTCAGAGGATCTTATTTTAAAGTACCTCTGGGAGATACCGCCCTTCCTTTCTCTGGGTTTATCCTTGCTGCAAAGCCTGGCTGCACTGTGCCATATGGACCTGCTTGCACTTTCTGGCATGCAGAGTTATGCTTGTCCCAATGAACTTCTAAATCATGTCACCACTGTAAATTTTCTTTTATTACTTTTAAAAAATTTTATTGCAGAATCCTTATCCTTTTAGTCAGAGGGTCTTGCTCAAAGATACTGCTCTGCAATCCCTCAGGGAATCACGGTTCCTTCTCTGAAGAGCGCAGACTCTAAAGTCCATGTTTCATTTATGGACAGCCCCTTCTGAGCACATCTGCCAGAAATGCACATATGAGCATGTACCCAGATGAGTAAAAAGCTGTCACTAGATTAAGGGAACACTGTGAATCATTCAGATGGCTCACTCACTTTCTCAGGTCAGTATTAACAAGGAGACATTGAACTCCTGGTTTCAACTAGGTTGTAACAAAATGCAAACTCTAACACTTGGAGCATTTTGCCATTTTGAAACCTTCCTTGTCAAATATTAGATTTTCAGATCAATGTCTGGAGTATACCTATTCAGAGATTTGGGGCAGTGCCAGTGTACTTAGTATGTTGAACTAGTCAGGAAAGGTACAAAAGAAACTGAAGTGGCAACAGTTACCCACTTGTGTTCGGTATAGAACTCTGCATTTTGTTTAGCTTTTTCATAGTGTCCCTTGTCAAAAACCCTGCTGAATGGGGATGGCTTGGTAAATCTGACAAAAGGGTTTCAGCATTTTATAACATTTGTCATGGCTTTCAGAGAAGTGAAATGTGTGCCACAGAAGGCACTTTTGGCTGTGGCACCACTGGATGCACTGGCCTTTCATTTCACTGACATGCATATGTCACTGATGTGTGGTGTGGAAATGCTACAAATTTCACTGAGGTTTTTTTGGCACCTAATCCCCATGTGACAGTAAATATGGCATATGAAGGAATTCAGATCAGAAGTTATTTGTGCTTTGCCTTACATCACTGCAAGCTTGCTGGATATGTTTTGCAAACTGCAAGAAGAGAAAAAGTCACTATTTTAAAATCTACTTCTTATTGATACACTTTTCAGTAATGACAAATAAAGATGAAATTTCAGTTTCATGATTTTAGGCAATGAGTGTATTTAATTGCTGCGGTTGCAGGAATAAATACCAGACTGAGAAAGTGGTCAGACAAGAGAATAAAGAGAAGTGTTCTGATTTACTATCTGCTGGAGTAACATTGCAGCTATTTGAGGTAAAAATGGTCCTAATGAATTAAACAAATAAAGCCTGAGGCTTTCATACAAATAAGATTACTATTTCAAGAAAATCATGTTATTTCCTAGATCAGCTCCATTATCTTTCCTTGCTTTTACCTTTTTTACATTAGTCTCAAAATTTATTTAATAAAGATGCCTTTATTGGTTTTGTTTATCATTAGTAAAAGTAAATAAAATAAATTAGAAGTCCAAGAGAGAGTGAAAGCCGTGTGTCTATTGAAAGGTGCCTTACTGGATCACAGAGCTAGAAGTTTTCCTGCAAAAGACTACCTGACCTGAAACTGATCAAAATGGAGGAGTTTCAGCTCTATTGAACATTTCCACAGAAGACCACTTAAGCACTAAACCTTTTTGCTTCTGAAATGCAAACATTCTTACTAACTGGAAAAAGAAGAGAGTGTAAAAGTGAGAGATGAGTAAAAGCTCTTGGAAGTGTTTTGTTTTTTTTAAATAAAGAAGTCCTCACTCAGTCTAACTTATGCAAACCAGAATTTCAAAATTATTGTGTGAACGTTGAAGTGAGTGCCCATTCCTTTTTTCCAAAAACACTCTTCGAGCTCCTCCACTGATGGTGTTAAACAGAAGTTTTCTCTTTTCAGCCAATAGTTTTTCCTATCTCTTTGGTAAAAAATGAAGCTTCTTTGCTTTGGGACAAGATATTTCTGGTCTATTTCAAGGTCTGAAATGTCTTCAAACCCCTGACTGATTTGTTGAATCTAAATACATTCTCCTGGATTTTCTTTTGGCAGGTTTAATCATTACCTGGCTGAGTTCCAGGGCTAAATATGTGGGGTTGTAGAATTCATTTGATATCTTGAACCTGGGGAGTTTCATTACCTGACTATCACTGTGGTAGAAAACACTGCACAAGTTCTAAAATTTAATTTCATGCTCCATTCGTTTTTGTGTCACTGTTTGTTCTGTGACACCCAGACCTGCAAGTCTGTCTGCCCTTCCCTCCACATAAACATGTAGAAAGACAGCAACGTTTATACATTTTAATCCCAACTTTCCAGTATCTGCTGGAAAACTCAGCATTAATTGCAGCCTTGCCCATCTCAATTATCAAGAAAGCAGAAGGTAGCAGAGGAGGTTAGAGCACTCTCTCAGGGAGTGAAAGATGTCCAAAAGAATAATAAGAAGGCTTTCCCACCTTTAACCATAGCACAGCAGAGGGCAACAAATGTAGCCAAGGTTATACCAATCAATACACATTTAATTATTATTTAATTATTGAACATTCCTGTCTGAAGCTGACCAATCAGATTACAGACTCTTGTCAAAACCTAGATGGATAAGTTTCCCTCTGGATGGATGGATTGTGCCCAAAATAAGCAGTAATTCAGACAAAGGGACATACATCATTTTTAATTGACGAAGGCTGGCCCCTGAACACAATTATTTAGAGCCTAGTGCCAGCTAATGAATCTGCAGTGCAACACCATTGTAGCACTTTGGCTTGAAGTTAGTGCTTCTAAACTACCATTTAATTGTTTCAGTTCATATAATTTGGATTTATGAATAAACATGCATTTTCCTTGGGGCTTTTCTAACCCTTTCTTGCTGTGGTGAGCAAAGTAAAACTTCAATTTTTGTTTTGACTGAAGTGTTTTGACTGAAACACTGCTAATTTTTAAAATTCTAATAAGAATTTCTCAGGGTAACATCACTCTCACTACATGGACTTTGCTAAAATCTGTGATGAAAAGTGCAAATGGAAAATACGGTTCAATGTGCTGTTTTTCCTAAAGTCCCTGCTTGCATCCACGAGTTCTTAATTTAAATTCTATTAGCTTTATTTGCAAACAGTTCTGTCTAGAAATATAGTGTAGAACAACATACTATAATCTTTGCCAGCGAAATGTCTTTATCACAATTTTTAATTAACTTTAATTAACTAACACAAATTCAACACAATTTCAAATTACCCAATAGCTGATTTTTTATTATCTTTGTTACTTTTCTATTATTTTTGTATTTATCTTGCCCTGTTTGAAAATTCTGTATCTGAAAAATAAGCTATAAATCCAGAATGGTAAGGCTAATTTTAAAGATATAAGCCGTCATGGACTGTGTGTGCAAATACCCTTCCTTTGCCCTAAATTGCATGTTAGCAGGAGAAGGTACACAGTAATCAGCTAAACTTGCAAGTTTCAACTTGAGCATTTTAGGATTTTTATCTCCACACTTTGCAGTTTCTGTTATTAAAAGTAAACAAAGAATGCTTCATTCTGAAAATCTTGTTGTGTAGGCAAAAGCTACTGATGATTTGAATCAAGCTATTTCCAAGAACATCCAATTCATACACTGGTATTTCATAAACATCAACAGAGCAGTCTACAATCTTTAGCTCGGGTAAGAACTTGAAAGCCAATGGGAACCTCCTTATAAATAGCCAGTGAGAAACTTAACATCAGTGAACTGAGTTTTTAAGTCAATCACTTAATGCTATGAATAGACTGTGGGAAGAAAGAAAGTGTAAATTCTTGTCTACATGCCACTGATCACACTTAAATTATGTTTGGCACATCTCTTGTTTGAGAGCTGAAACTTGGCTTGTGTATCTGAAAAGCACAAAAAAATATGGGGGAGTTCATCAATTAATTTTTCATACAACAGATGTTGGAGATAACCTGTTGAATTACTCATATCCCTTTAATGAAATGGTATGGATTTGTAATACAAATATTTGGCAATAAGGATTGGAAACCACTGGTTTCTGCTGGAAAGACATGGTAACAAGGAAAGTTACAGGCACCGGAAAAGGTGGTTTTTACGTAGATTTGAAGATAATTTTGAAGGCCATGAAAGCAGATGTTCAGTCCTGACAGGGTAGGATATCCTAAAAGTAAAATGACTGGTTTCAATTACAAATGCAGACTGTGATTCAGTTAAAATTAGACCACGAGAAATTGCAGCTGTTTGAAGTAGGATAGCCAACTGCATTGCAGCCCATCTGCCAAACTCCACTATTTTTTTTTTTCAGGGATAAAACAACATATATGTGAGATAAGAGAAGTTATTCAAGATAAGGAGTGACACAGTTCCTTTACCAATCAGTCATGGCCAACACCACTTTGCTGTGGCTGTCATGGTGTGTAATGTATCCCGCTTTCCATCACATCCCCAAAACATAGATGTGGGGCCTCTCTTGCCAGGAGAAATGTGGATTTCTCTGTGGGGACTAGCACTGCAAGGTAATTATTGTTGTCCTGAATATTGTGTTATCTAATATGGGTAAACAAGAGCATCATTTTGATCCTTGCCCATCCCAAACATTTGGGGATTTTTTTTAGTTTATCTTTTCTTTGGAGTCTGTTTGTGGCTTTTTTTTATTGCATGTTTTCATTTTTGTTTGTTTTGTTGATTTTTGTTTGATTTTTTTTTTTAAGAGTGTGTGGTTGATATTCTGGTCACTCAGAAGCTTGTTCTACCAAGACTTCTTAGTATTACTTTGAGGCATGGATGACTGTATATTTCAGGAATTACTCTGGAAATATATGTGCTGTGTGTCAAAGGAAAGCTGGTTTTGTGTTTAACTTTACAAGGAGAATGTTTGCACAGGAGACATTAGTGTGATTTACCAAGGGTGTTCAGTCCCTGAACTCACAGAGAATGCATTGCCCAGCTGTTCAGGAATTGCATTGGATCAGCCCTTGCCTTTTCTTCCTTAAGCAGGTATTGCTTGTGGGCATACGGCCACAGAAAGGGTGACTACTTTTGCAATATATGTTGGGTTTTCCATCTCAGAGTGAGGAAAAAGGCAGTTCTTCCACTGCTTGGGATGGATCCACCCCAACCAGCTTCAGAGATTTTCATAAGTGTTACCAAGGAATCTCAGAGAGTACTCAGGATTCCTAATGACTATGTTGAGAAAAAACACAAAACCCTCAAATATACCCACAATACAAAGTGCTCTGAAAGTATTTGAGAAGAAGGAAGATTTTGTTACAGCTGGATAGCAGAGAGCAGAGCTGAAAGAAATAGAAAACAGGAGTGACATCAGCATGGGAAGGGCTCAAATTAAAAAGTAGAGAAGACTGTGAGAAACATATAAATCTGTGAATAATTTAGGTGTGAGAAAGTGGAGGAGTCAGCAATATATGAAAAACTGTGTTTTCCATAAATTAATGTCTCAATGATACTTATTCCAAAGATTATGCATTAAAATACACTTTCATGTGTACGCAGGTATGAATGCAGAAAGACAGTGCTGATATAAATGTTGTCTGAACATTTGGAGAAGCTGCTGTTCTGCATCTGTGTTCCTCAGTTAGACTTGTGCCAGAATGCAAGGTGACCCTTCAGGTTTCCTGGCATTCCTGTAACCATGCCAGTGGTAGGGGTGGCATAGCCAGCAGCTGTGCATGGCCCACTGGGTGAGTGCATCTGCAGGAGTGTGCAGGTGGCAGCTGACAAGGACAAGGTGCCAGCACTCGCAGCTCATGGTAGAAGAGTGCTTGACCCCCAAAATGCTGGAGAACAAACCTCGGGCAGCTGCACAAACACAGAGCTGACTACCAGCTTCTGTAATGGGGCTGAACTTGGTCGACCAGACTACACAAGCAGGACTACTGAATTCAACACTGATAGTAAGGGCAGGAGGAGCTGAAAAACCCTGGAAAAAAATGGCTGAAAGTGCCAACTAGTTAGATTTCTAGATAAAATCCAAATGTGCTTTTTAGACCCCTTCTTGATTATTCCCAAATACAAAGGATTAAAGAAACATTTTCAGCTACCTTTTAAAGGATAATTTGATATGAAGGATCAAGGGCATGTCCAGTCTATGAGAAAAGTGATGATATTTTCAAACACAGCTTTGCCCGAGGTAGGTAGTGCCTTTCAGTTGAATATTTATTTGAATACAATATTTAAACAGGTAGTTATCAATAGGGAAAAGGCAGCCACAAAGCTGGTGCTGTCAGAAGGCTCTGCACTCAGGATGCTGCCTCCAGCTTTGACACAAGTGAATACCTGGTTAACAGGTGATGCCATTTACTGTAAACAGTCATGTGGTTGTCTGGGGCAGCTGCTGTCTGCTAGACTGTCTGCAAGAGCTAATGTGTTCTTTATAAATTTTGTCTCCACGTTCTGCAAGACATTTTGTGAAACTCATAAAAACCTCTGGGCCATACCTGGAGTATCATAAAGGTAGCCACTGCTGGATGGGGAATGACAACTCAGCTGCAGGAGCAGGTTTGAGCACTCTACATGCCTGCAAGATTTCAAAGGAAAAACAGGCAGGCTTTTCAAACTTCTGGTATTTCCTGCTGTATCAGGTCCCTCTATTTTTCCTTTATTATATTTTCAGTAACTTTAATAAGGCTCTTATGATTAACAGCTTGAAGGAATCAGGATATTAGGGGAAATAAAAAGGGAAAGACAACACTAATAGGCCTCTCTCTTGTTTCAGTGCTCTGTCTCAAATAAATCCATACAATCTGTGATCTTTTAAATAATTACCTGGTGTTCCATTACCTAGTCTCTCTTTGCAAGCTTGTTTTAAGCTCCTGCAAACCCAGATCCCACCCAAATTCTTCAGACTCGTGCCAAGGTGTAACAATACCTAAAATGCTGAAAAAGATTGATGTTAAACTTCCATTGATTACTGTAAGGTAACATGTTAAGAATTATTGATACTAATACATACAAAAGAGAATTAAGCAGAGAAGAAAATCATGAGGACAGACAGAAGGAAAGGAAGGTGCATTTGTGACTCTATGCATCCATGTGCCCAGAGTGGCATGGTAGATAAATCTATTAATTTCCAAGCAACTAAAGTGGTATTGGTGCTTGTTCTTCTCTGCTATTTTGAACTAAAATGTCATAAACCAACACTAGAATAGTTTTTTGTGCATTATCTCCATAGATACTAACGACACCCAGGAGACATAGATTTTTGTAGTTAAAGAAAATGACTTTTTTTATAAGTTTAATCATAAATCTGCAAATGCACGAGATCCAGTTCATCAAAGGTAGCTTTGTGCTTGCAGCCCACAGAGCTCCTTGTAGCTTCCCTGCCCAAGGCTCCCGCTGAACTGTGAAAGCACATTTCCCAAAACCAAATATTCCTGTGTTGCAAAGCTGTGTTCTTGGTATGTGCATGGGAATTTAGAAACAGCCACAGATACCTGCAGAAATTTGAGACAGTGAAATCTCTGTGCAGAATCTCACAATTGTTTACTCCAGGTTTTCCATTGCCTGGCACAATGTGCATGGCAGCACTAGCAGGGAATAATTGGTATTAAAAGACCTCTCTCTTCTGCTGTACATTTTAGCACTGTTTTCACCCCAGAGTTGTGTTTTCAGTGTGAACAAGGTACATCTCACTGGCTGATGATTCAGATGAACTAATCTTCCAACTCCTGACCACACA
Organism: Illadopsis cleaveri; assembly: GCA_013399915.1. NCBI lineage: Eukaryota > Metazoa > Chordata > Aves > Passeriformes > Timaliidae > Illadopsis > Illadopsis cleaveri. The sequence goes on from VXBB01023386.1 coordinate 408,172, forward strand.
GGGTCCAGCTCTCGGTATCATATTGCTTTGCTCAAGTTAATTTGAAGACAAATTCCAGCTTCAACCATCTATTCAACCACATTTTTAACTGTCTGGAAATGGGATGTATGGTTGCCCCAGGGCTCCCCAGGGCACTGTTTCCAGCCTACTAATGGAAGGACAGAGATCCTGCATTGCCTGAAGCCTGCTGGCAGTGGTAATCGCAGGGATGGATGTCCTCTGTGATCTCCCAGTGTTCTGCCCAGGTGACCCAGAGTTCAGAAAAGAGAACTGGGGAATGGCTTTATGTTAAAGCTAGGGTCCTATGGAAATTCACCTAGTGAATTTTCATAGAATTGTTCAACGGTTTGGGTTGGGAGGGACCTGCTATCATCTAGTCCAACCCTTTTGTAGCGAACAGAGACATCTAGAACAAGATCAGGTTGCTCAGAGCTCCATCAAACCTGACTTTCAGTGTTTCCAGGGATGGAACAACCACCACCTCTCTGAGCAATGTGAGACAGTGTTTCATCGCACTTACCATAAAAGATTTGTTCATTATATCTAGTCTGAATCTACTATCTTTTAGTTTAAAACCATTACCCAGTGTCCTATGGCAACAGGCCCTACTAAAATGTGTATCTCCATCTTTTTTGGAGACCCCTTTCAGTACTGAAAGGCTGCTCTAAGGTTTTCCCAGAGTCTTCTCCAGGCTGAACAATTCCAGCTCTTTCAACCTGTCTCCATAGGAGAGGTGTTCCATCCCTCTGATCACCTTTGTGTCCCTCCTCTGCACTCCCCAAGAGGAAGAGCCCTGAGATCTGGCCTCACGTTCCTCCTCCTGGCAGGTGGGTGCATGGGACCATGATCTCTCTGCCCCCTTGACTGGAGGTCAGGAGGAGAGGTGACCTCTCAGCAGGACAGGGTGCCACCAGTCTGCTGGTGGCAGGGTGTGTCAGGAGCACCTATGTGAGGGCAGTGGTGTGTGAGGCACGAGTGGGACCAGCCCTGCCAGCCCTGGCTGAGGTGGGACACTATGAGTGGGTCAGTGTGCACTGCTGCTGGATGCCTGGGCTCAGCTGTCAGCCAACCTCCCTGCTTTCCTGAAACTGAGTCCTGCAGCATCCAAGGTCACCCCCAGCACTTGCAAACAGGCTGTCACTGACTAGTGCAAGGGATATATTTTTAGTATGTTGGAGGCAGTCTCCTAGCTACAACTTGAAGAGCTCAGCTGGGCAGGGGCTGGCAGTCCTCAGCCTGCACAAAAGCAAACACTGCTGATGAATCCTGCTGCTCAGGCCAAGTCCTTCTCCAGGCTTGCTGCTGTGCTTCCTCTTGCCTCCCCCTTAGCTTGGATTTCAGGGTTTGGTGGGAACATTGCCCAGGTATTCCTCTGGGTTCCTGGAGTGCAACTAGTGACCGGGGTTGTTTACATCCTCTGCTGAGCTAGAAATGATCTTTTGTTCAAGTACAGAGACGTATGCTCCTGGGTGTCAGGATAAAAGACCAAATATTGTTTATGTTGCCTGTAGTAATCTATCTCACATCTGCCAGAGTCTGGCTTTATGTAAAGATGTGAAATAACATTCATTAATTCCTCTTTAAGGGCAAGGCTATTAAAAAGTTATTTTAATTTCAGGCATGAATTCAGAATTTCCACTCTTTTTGAAGTTGCTTGTCTTTGTTAAATTGCTATCTGTCTGAGAACTGTTTATGGATAATAAAATGTCTTTAAAGATTCTCTTTTGTTTTGGAAAAACCTTGGAGATAATTTGTCTGGCATCTCCTGGATGTTTCGCAGACACTGCATGGCTGTTGTTGGGCTGTTACTAGGATGACTGGAAATCAGGCAGGGTTACCTAAGTTTCCAACTTTCTTTGTACTGTTAAAGCAGACAATGTAACTGCTGCAAAGTGCAGGACATCCATGTAACTCAATAAAAGCTGAGCAGCAGAGAAGACTGGGCTTTGAGACTGATAATTTCTTCTTTGAGAGCAAAATATCTGTGTCTTAAATAAATTAATTTCTTTTTTTTCCCCTCCATATTTCCTTCCTTTTGCTCTTTGAAAAGAACTGCATTTGTTCTCTGAGAGTGGAGAGACTTTTTCCTAGTATTTACTCTGATACACGCTGCACAGGAACAATGAAACCTCTTGTTCAACTTTCATGAATGTTCTCCAGGGACCTGGACTTCTTTTGCTGCTAACATTACTTTATTTTCCATTTATAGTTTCATATTATACCTGCACAGATCTCATCAACATTAAATAGTGGAATAAATTCTGAATTTTCCCTACTGCAAAAACATGGAATAGGTTGACCACAATCTTGGAGAGAGAGTGATGTATGTGTACCTGCACCATGCCAGGGTTTTGTATGGAATGGGTACCAGTGTTATATCCAAGAATTTTTTTAAAAACTATTTTCCTCTTTGGTATCACCATAAAAATTTTCCTCTCCATTTACAAGTACCTCTGTATCTATAAAAAACAGAACACTTTTTAGTGTTCAGTTGTGATAGAAGACAATCCAGTATTACTAAAAAAGAGTGAACTGAATCCCTGTAAAACAAAAACTGAACACTGTTATTCACCTTAGAGAGAGGAGTTATTCATAAGCTGAGGAACAAATGCATTTTAAGGATTCTTTTTTATATAGCCCAGAAAGAGGAGTCTTTTCATGTCTTTTATAAGTTTAGGGGTTGCTATTAGCAAAAAAAAAAAAAAAAAAAAAAAAGAAAAAAAAAGAAAAACATAT